>BQKN01061965.1:105739-127124 GCA_022839385.1 Asparagus kiusianus
GTGTGTTGGTGGACACGGGCTAGCCGTGTCAACTGTGTTTTCAATATTTTTCCTTCTGTCCTCTTTCGCTTTGAACTCTCTGTTACCTATTTTCCTTTTGTCATTCACCTACACACCAGTTCACGGAAATCTGATTACATGTCATGAAAACTAATAACTAAAACACAAAAAAAAAGAAAAATAAAATGAAAGAGAAACTTGGGTTGCCTCCCAAGAAGCGCTTGTTTATGGTCATGAGCTCGACCCCTTCAATGCTCACAATGATGACGAATTGGGAAGGGTAAGAGTACCCAACTTCTCGATCGGAGTTCCTGTGAAATAATGCTTTAATCGCTGTCCATTGACCTTGAAGGTTCCCGTGGCTTCACTCCATACTTCGACATCCCCAAATGGGTATACTTTACGCACTTGGAATGGTCCAGACCACCTCGAACGAAGTTTTCCGGGAAAAAGCTTGAGTCGAGAATTAAACAAAAAGTACCAGGTCTCCTTCTGTAAATTCTTTACGAAGGATGTGTTGATCATGCCACTTCTTTGTTCTTTCTTTGTAAATCTTGGCATTCTCATATGCATCCAACCTCAATTCATCGAGTTCATTTAGTTGAAGCTTTCTCTGTTCTCCTGCTTCTTTCAAATCTAAGTGAATGTTCTTGATAGCCCAATGTGCCTTATGTTCCACTTCAACTGGTAAATGACATGATTTCCCATAGACCAACCTGAATGGCGCCATACCTATAGGAGTCTTATAAGCTGTCCGATATGCCCAAAGAACATCATCTAGCTTCATAGACCAATCTTTTCTTGAACGAGACACTGTCTTCTCCAAGATTCCTTTGATTTCTCGATTAGTGATCTCCACCTGACCACTTGTTTGAGGATGATATGGTGTAGTCATTTTGTGAGTTACTCCGTACTTCCTTAGAAGCGTACTTAGAACCCTGTTTGCAAAGTGAGATCCTCCATCACTGATTACAGCTCTTGGGACACCAAACCGGGGGAAAATGACCTTTTGAAATAATTTGACCACCACTTTCACATCATTTGTTGGGGATGATAAAGCTTCAGCCCATTTTGACACGTAATCCACTGCTACTAATATATACTTTTTGTTGCGTGATGGTGGAAAAGGTCCTATAAAGTCAATTCCCCACACGTCGAAGAGTTCGACTTCAAAAATGTTATTTAGTGGCATCTCATTCCTCCGTGAGATATTTCCTGTCCGTTGACAACGATCACAACTAAGCGTGAAACGTCTCACATCCTTGAAAAGTGAAGGCCAATAGAACCCAGATTGCAAAATTTTAGCGGCGGTTTTGGTGGTGCTTGCATGACCTCCGTATGGTGAAGAATGACAGTGGGATATGACATCCAATACCTCCTCTTCAGGCAGGCATCTTCTAAATACTTCATCTGCACAACGCTTATAAAGACAAGGTTCATCCCAATAATAGTGCTTGACATCTGATAGGAACTTCTTGCGTTGTTGATAGGACAATTCAGGTGGTAATACCCCACAAGAAATATAGTTCACAAAATCAGCGAACCAAGGGGCTTGAAGACTTGTAACAGCAAACAGATTGTCATCTGGGAATGAATCATCAAATGGCTCCCTTTCACCTTCTCCTTGATCCACCTCTTGCCTGAGCCTAGAGAGATGATCAGCCACCACATTGTCAGTTCCTTTTTTGTCTTTTATCTCGAGATCAAACTCCTGTAATAGGAGAATCCACCTTAGCAGTCATGGTTTTGCATCCTTTTTAGCCAAGAGGTACTTCAAAGCAGCGTGATCCGTGAATACTATGACCTTCGACCCAACAAGGTATGATCGGAATTTATCCAATGCAAACACTACGGCTAGGAGTTCTTTTTCTGTTGTCGCATAGTTCATCTGAGCTTCATCCATTGTTCTACTGGCATAGTATATAGCGTATATTTTCCCTTCTTTCCTTTGCCCAAGAACAGCCCCGATAGCATAGTCACTTGCGTCACACATAATCTCGAATGGAATGCTCTAATCAGGTGATCTCATAACTGGGGCAGTTGTCAAAGCTTCCTTTAACCTGTCAAAAGCATCAAAACAAGATTGATCAAATGCAAAGGGAACATCTTTTATAAGCAAGCGGGTTAAGGGTTTGGCAATCTTAGAAAAATCTTTAATGAAACGCCTATAGAACCCGGCATGGCCTAGAAAGCTCCTAACTCCTTTTACATTAGTCGGTGGCGGCATCTTAGCAATGATATCAATTTTAGCTTTATCCACTTCAATACCCCGATTAGAAATTAAATGACCCAAAACAATTCCTTCTTGTACCATAAAATGGCATTTTTCCCAATTTAACACAAGGTTCATTTCTTTACATCTCTTTAAGACCTTAGCAAGATTATGCAAACAGTCATCAAAAGAAATGCCATAGACTAAAAAATCATCCATAAAGACCTCCATAATGTTCTTAATAAAATCAGAAAATATGGCCATCATACATCTTTGAAAAGTGGCAGGGGCGTTACATAGGCCAAATGGCATTCTCCTATAAGCAAAAGTGCCATATGGACATGTAAATGTTGTCTTCTCTTGATCGCTAGGATGAATTGGGATTTGAAAGAATCCTGAATACCCATCTAGGTAACAGAAATAAGAATGCCTAGCCAACCTCTCTAACATTTGATCGATAAAAGGGAGGGGAAAATGATCTTTTCTGGTAGCTTTATTCAGTTTTCGATAATCAATGCACATGCGCCAACCGGTGACTATTCTAGTGGGTATTAGCTCATTTTTTTCATTTTTGACAACTGTCATACCTCCCTTTTTAGGTACTACTTGAACTGGGCTTACCCATTCGCTATCTGAGATAGGATAGATAATCCCCGCATCAAGTAGTTTCAGCACCTCTTTCCTAACGACTTCCTTCATGTTCGGGTTTAGCCTTCTTTGATGTTCAATGGAAGTTTTGTACCCTTCTTCTAGCAAAATTCGATGTATGCAAATGGATGGATTAATGCCTTTAATATCGTCTATGGAATAACCTATCGCATCCCTATGCAACCTTAGAACCTTAAGCAATTTCTCAACTTCATGGTGACTTAAATCAGCATTAACAATTACAGGGTATTCACCATTGGCGTCCAAGAATTCATACCTGAGCGAGGAGGGGAGTGGTTTTAGTTCTACCTTAGGTGCAGTTTTCCTTTTACAAACCTGTTCTGGGCTGTTTCTGCTGTTTTCTGACACGGCCGTGTCCATGGACACGACCTGGGCATTCAATTCTTTTTCAGTTTCTGTCACTGCCTCAAGTCCTTTGCTGTAGGTGATTTTGGTGCAGGTTGGACTTCCATCAAGCATCGCAACGTAAGAAGATACTTCCTGATCATCGTCAACTGGTGCCTCATTCTCTACTAAGCATTTCTCAAGTGGATCACTTGATATGCATTTAATGAAGTCTTCTCTAACCACCATATCAATCGTATCAATCCTGCAGCAAGTATCATCAATTAGTGGAAACTTCATAGCAGAAAACAGATCAAAATTTACCTTTTCATCCCCTATATTGAGAGAGAGCTTTCCATTTTTAACATCAATTATTGCTCCAGCAGTAGCAAGGAAAGGCCTTCCCAATATAATGGGGATTTGAGAATCCTCCTCTATTTCAAGAATAACAAAATCAACCGGGATGTAGAACTTACCAACCTGGATAGGTACATCCTCTAATATACCTACCGGACGTTTAACCGATCGATCCACCAATTGAAGGGAGATAGTAGTGGGCTTCAAATCTCCCATCTGCAACTTGTTACATATAGACAATGGCATAAGACTGACACTAGCACCGAGATCACATAGAGCACGATTAATTGACATATCACCAATTGTGCAAGGAATTGAAAATGAGCCAGGATCTTTAAGCTTAGGTGGTAGCTTATTTTGTATGATGTCGCTACACTCTTGGGTCAAGGCTACAGTCTCATATTCCTCTAATCGCCTCTTATTTGATAGAATCTCCTTTAGGAATTTGGCATAGGATGGCATTTGGGAAATAGCTTCAACAAATGGGATGTTAATATGCAATTTTTTAAGGATTTCTATGAATTTCCCAAACTGTTTTTCAAGCTTAGCTTTAACTTGCCTTTGAGGGAAGGGTAATGGAGGCTTATAAGGTGCAGGTGCTACATATCTCTCAACTTTCTCACTACTGTGCTCTTTCTCACTTGACACTAACTTCTCACTCTCATCAACCACATCCTTATGGTCATTCCTCATCATTGGTCCCTCTAACTCTTTTCCACTCCTAAGTGTGATGGCATTGATAGATCCCTTTGGATTAGTTTCAGGTTGCCCAGGAAACATCCCGGAAGGTCTGGAAGAAGAGCTAGATTGTTGGGCCACTTGAGTGATCTGATTCTCTAACATTTTGTTGTGGGTGGCTAAGGAGTCAACTTTAGAGGTTAGGCTCTTGATGGCATCGCTCATGATTCTATTCTGATTTCTAAATTCTTCATTTTGTTTATTCTGGGATGACACAAAATTCTCCATCAAGCTCTCTAAGTTAGACTTTTGGGGACTGGGGTAAGGGAGTCTAGGGGCTTGAAAACCTAGAGGTCGAAAATTTGAGTGAGGAGTCGGGTTCAGGGGTGGATTTTTATAGGATAAATTAGGATGATTTCTCCACCCCGGGCTGTATGTATTGGAAAAAGGGTCCCCTTTCTGATTAAAATTATTCATATAATTAACATGCTCAGATAATGGTGCATCAGGAGAAGGGGAGTTTCCAATCTGACATTCCACAGTAGAATGTCCAATGATACCACATATTTCACAGTTAGTAGAGTTAGATGCTACTGAATTCATACTCATCTTATCAAATTTTTGAAATAAAGCATCTACTCTAGAAGCAATATGATCTAATGCATCTACATCATACCTCCCGCTCTTTTTGAGTAAAGAGCGCTCACCTGACCATTGGAAATGGTTCTGCGCCATATCCTCTATGAGTTGTTTTGCATCTCGTACACTCTTGTTCATCAATGCACCATCCGCTGCAGCATCCACGGTCATCCTTGTGTTGTAGAGAAGACCGTTGTAGAAAGTGTGAATTATGAGCCAATCCTCCAACCCGTGATGTGGACACATCCTTAGAAGATCCTTGTACCTCTCCCATGCATCATACAATGACTCCCCTTCCTTTTGAGTGAAGGTTGTTATTTGATTTCTCAATTGGGCTGTTTTGCTCGGAGGGAAGTACTTAGCAAGGAACGCTTCTGAGAGTTGGTCCCATGTAGTGATGGAGCCCGGTGGAAGTGATTGTAGCCAAGCTCTTGCCTTGTCTCTTAGTGAGAAGGGAAACAACCTTAGCTTGATTGCATCATCTGACACTCCATTCATCTTCATTGTGTCACAATACTCCAAAAAGATTGAGATGTGGAGGTTTGGGTCTTCGGTTGGAGTGCCTCCAAATTGGTTTTGCTGAACCATGGAGAGGAGTGAAGGCTTGAGTTCAAAATTGTTGGCAGCAACATTAGGCTTCAAGATGCTAGATTGGGAGCTATGGGTGGTTGGTGATGCAAACTCCTTCAAGGATCGGTCTTGATTGCCTTGGTTTTCTTGGTCTCCCATGGTGTTTTTGCTTTTCAAATTATCCTTCGTTTCTCGTGCCTTCTTCCTAATATGACGCAAGGTCCTTTCAATCTCAGGATCACACTCGATTGGTTCTCCAAGTCGTAAGGATCTGGGCATACAAGGGTGCCTGCACTAAAAAAAAGAATAAGTCAAACGAAAAGAGAAAAAGAATAAAAACAAAATAAATGAAAGAACATGTCTAGTCTAGTCAAAACAATGAAAAATTCAATATTAACAATGCCGAAGTCCCCGGCAACGGCGCCAAAAACTTGTTCACTCAAATCCGCAAGTGCACGGATGTCGTTATAGCGATGCAAGGTCGTATCCTCAGGGACTTCGTTGTTAATTACTGATTTTCACTATTTTGTGACTATCTAAACCAATCGTGTTAAAAAGTATGATTTTTGACTATCAATAACGAACACGCTAGCTAGTATCAACGACGAATTCACTCAATTAAAAGGATCTAGGATCGAACTTCGGTTTCAACTCTGGTTTGAATCAACAAATTAATCAATTGTTATCGAATCTCTCAATGCATTAAGAACGACTAACCTATGATAACTATCAGTCTCTTTCGACGACTAAAAGTCGTGCCTAATTCAGCCTAGCAACCTATTTTCATGGTGCTAAACCAAATTAAACCCATTAAGTTCTTGTTAATCCCTCATGTTCTCAAGAACAATTAACCTACTTTCGTGATCAATTAATTCTTGTTCAACTACTATTTTCCGGCGTCAATCTAACCTTTCAGTTCAAATCAACATCCTAAAAGAATTAAATCAGTGGCCAATTGAATTAACCCTAGGCAATTAGATCTAGCAGTTGAATAATGCAAATCGAACGATCAAAACAACAATAATCAGTTCATTAATTCATAACCACAGTCGAACCTTGTTCAATCCCAGATAAGAAAATTACTCACACATAATTGAAATAGAAAACATGATAACAATATATAAGATCATAATCATAAACTAGAAATTGAAATAGATTAGAAAGATAAACCGTAGTGTCGAAGTTGCACACAAGTCTTCACAAACAGCAAGTTCCAAAAACAAAGGAAAAACCTAATCTAAGAGTTTTTGTAGAGAGAAGAAGAGAAGAAGAAGAAGGAAAAATCCAGATCTCTAGCCTCCGGGGGGTCTCTGATGCTTCAGGGCGTCTCCTTTTTATCCTCTTGCAAAAACGTGTTGAAAGATAACTTTAAATAACGCTCCAGATCGTAAAATAACTGACTGCTGTCATCCAACACGGCTGTGCAGATCGACATGACCAGGCCGTGTTTAATTCTGTTTCTCTCTGCTTTCTGGGCTTATCTTCTGTAATCAACACGCCTGTGTTGTTTAACACTGGGTGACCGTGTAGCCATTTTTCATGCATTCCTTGACTCCTCCTTGACTCCGAATCCACGCTAAACTCTAGTAATTCCTGCACAATATATAAATAGAGCAGTAAACAAGAACTAGGGAGCTTAACATGGCAAAAGTGCAATGAAATACATCAAATAACAGTGAATCCATAGGTGAAACATAGTCAAAATATAGATAATATTCATGTTTATCACTATACGAACCAAACACAAGAAAAATAAATACATTGGTTTCCTATTATTTTTTATGTGCGAACCAACGTAAAACAATCTATTTCTTGGAAAAGTTTGGAAAACTCAAAACTTGTGTTCTTTACATGGAATTGCATTTCCTTATATCAAGAAAACGAACCAAACACCCCCACGATACTTTAATCATTCTCTTTAATCGCTCCTCATAACCGTTTGCCGGCCTTATTCCTAGTGATGGGGCACCCCATTAACCTCTCGAGGGATCGATCGAAGAAAAGGGTCAAACTCAAAGGATGAAGAACTTATCCTTCTTCCTCATTTCCACTTCGTTCCTCTTCTTCGCTGCATCAGTCTCTGCAATCGAGTCCCCAGAGTACACAGTAATCCACTCTGAATCGGACTTCGAGATTAGGCTCTACAGAGAATCGGCATGGATGTCAGCCCAATCCGATGACATCTCCTTCGAGAAAGCAACAAAGAATGGCTTCCATCGGTATCGATTTCTCTTTAAGCCCTACCGTTGTTTCAATTTTGAGAAAAAAAAGATGGCAACTTGCAGTTTAGTTTACGATTTTTTGAGTTGGGTTTTACTGGGTCAGCTCAATTTGCTGTTGTGAGTGATTTCTTCTGTGAATTACGATGGATTTTAGATTGATTTTGTTATTATGCATCAGTTTTTTTCAGTAGGGACTGCGGTAGATCAAATTCCCAATTTGGTACGTCTGCTATCAGTTACATACAACGGCAAAGCCTTTATCTAAAAATTTTGTGGTCTGTTACATGAATCTTTATTCATTCACTAATGAGAAAAAGAAGAAGCGAAGAGCTAACATTTTCATTCTTGTGTTCAACCACAAAGCCATAGTACACTGATACCTTTTTTGAAAAACTTTTTGTTCCGGTGGTCAAACCGTTAGCAGCGAATCATGATATAGAATTATTTCGGTGACTACTTATGTTGAATTTTTAAAATTCTTCTGATGCATGGTTCATGTTCAACTTCTAGGAATAAAATACTACTGCTCACCCAGAACCATGACGGCTAATGCTATTTAGGTTTATGTGGTGTAAGTTTTTCTTTGAGGTTAGAAGAGATAATCAGTTGAGATGGTATTTTCATGTGCATAGAGGCCATTAAATGCAACGGTTAGGAGAAGTGACAAGATTATAGTTTATGAGGCAAAGAAGGTAGACATAGGAGAACTTTGTTTTAAGCAATTAAGAAGAATATGAAAATGGTTAACAGAATAGGGGTGATAGCCTTTAGTATAACTGGATGGGTGAATAATATTCGTGTACCCGAATTTTGGCTTTGTTGTTATTGGCTTTGTGGTGGTGTAAGTTTTTTATTGTGAACAATTCAACTAAGTTAGAATTAATCTATGCCTATTAAGGATTCTTGATAGCATTAGTTTCTCTTGTCACTAGGTCTCTTTCTACTCTGAATCCTCACTTTGTCTATTCATGGTAGGGATCAGTGTTTGTGATGATTTATGAACAAACTGAAACCTTGAATGTAGAGATAATTTAGGATGTAACTTTGTAAGTGCACCATTTAAGGATTCTTGATAGCATGAATTTCTCGCATGTTAGTTATTAATGGTAAATTAAAGGCTCTAAAATGGTGTTCTATCTGTGCTTAACTGAGTGCTCCATGCTGATAATTGTCTGCTGTTTGGCTGCAATTTTGACTTCTCTCCTTCAGTCAGTTTGTGTTGATTTTTGTTCTCCAGATTGTTCCCTGGCTTAGTGAAAGTCATATTTTAGGTAATAATGCTGAATAGGTTTACATACGCACCTGGTTGCTTGCCATCTTAAATACTTAACTGAAGGAGCTACACTTTTTCCGTCCTACCTACACCACTCACTCCAACCATCCATTATGTTCTTGCACTCATGTGGACAAGCAGATGAGTATCCTACGCAAAAATTGGAATACTGTGAAACTGTAATCCTAGTAGCTGCTGATGATAAACCAATAATCTAGTGTAATGTTCCTGAATTTTTTGGAATTAATTGCTTCTTGGTAAGTATCGAACTCGTCCTTTTTTTTGTTATACAACAAGGGGAATAAAGCATATGCAAATGCAAATGCAAATTAAAATTTTATTATCATTTTAGAGATTCAGAGATTAAAAACCTTCAGATCATGAGGAACTATAATGTGCAAGTGCAGGTGTGAGATATGGCGTGTTCTTTATTTGTTGTGGTTATTCACTCATCAAATCCTACTTGAACTATGTCTAGGCATTGTTTTAGATATCCCTGACATGGCCCAATATATTGGCTGATATATCCTTTTACAACGCTTGATGCCAACTGATATGGTCTAAATATCCTTCACTATTTTTTGACAATTTTGGTCGATATATCCCCAGCATGGTCAATATTTTAGCCGATATGTTGGCTGATCTGCCCTTTTATATGGCTCGTAGTAAAACAATATACCGCTGTTGGCAATTTTTGGGTGACACATCATGATTCTCCAAATATATCACGTGACATTTGGCCTAAAAAAAATAGAAAAAAATGTTGCAATGTTGAGTTTGACTTTTATTTTTTTTAAAAGGTTGATTAGCGATCCTAAACATATCTTATTTATATTTTTGTATTCTTAGATTTCATTATGTATGTTTAGGTTACATTTAGGATATTATATTATATATTCACATCATCCAATATAGCATGCCGATATCTACCAAATATCCTAATATTTTCCCAATATCCGCAATCCGATATGAATATTGGTCATGTGATATTTCCTTGATATCCGATATTTAAAGCCTTGTGTCTAGGTACTAGTTCAGATTGTTGTTGTCTCATTATGCTTTGTGTTACTCTTCTTAAATAAAAGTATATAACATTTTCATGCATAAAGAGAGATGGTCAACACCAATCCTAAAATTATAGTAATCTTTCTTGATAAAATCAGTTGATTAGGATAAAATTTTATCCCTTTTGAACCTGTACATGCATATTTGGATGACAGTGTGAATATTGTCTGATTTTCTCTGGTGATCACATGGACATGTTGTTACAGATTAAATGCTAGCTCATGGATCGTAATGCTGAATCGCTCTTGATTTTATGAATCAAACTTCTCTCACTTCTTCCTAAATTCTCACTATTTGTGGTCAACTTAGATGTTCTATTTCGTTGAGTCAGCTTTCTTCTTAATTATGGGTCTAAAGAATCTTCCTGTTTTCGTCACTTGCAGTGGTTTTAATTCATTCTTTTCATGTCTGTATGTCATTTCCCCTTATTGTAATGTCTCACCTTAAATAACACTCTTGGTCTTTTGTGATTTGCTACTATTTGTCATTCCTGTGCATTCATATAGGCTTATAGCTTTGGTTTTTCTTGAGTTAATATCAGATTGTGAATCCGATTTCCTGTCATGTTTGGTTTTTTTGCGTTCTATGTCTGTAATACCTAGTCCTAGTGTTTTTGGCAGAATCAGAGTATTGTATGATGGACAAATGTCTCTGTCTTGGTTATGTAATTGAAAGAGTTTAACTTTGCATTTTTTTTCATGGCTCTGCTCACGTAGAAAAATGACACGATAGATGTGGACTGGGAGACTTGCCCTCATACAAGAGAAATTTGATATTTGTTGTTCGGAAGGAGTTAGTCAGCCATGCACTAAGCAAAATCACTCCAGTTTTAAGTATGATCAGAAACTCTAAGATGAAAATTCAATCACCATATTTCTGTTGTTTAGTTCCCGCACTGGAGATATTCATTTGTTTCGATTTAGCTTAAATGTTGTTTGGTTTCCTAACATTTTATCCATTATAGTTGGAGGAAAATTATGTCTTAAGGAGTACTCTTTATTTACATTCCTACATATAACCTGTTCGATCATATTGTTCATGTGCCTGTATGTGTGTGTTTCTACTTTTTGGGGTTATTAAACATTTTCTCCGTGATATATCTGTCCGTCTCTGTATGTACCTATACATAAATTATAGAAAGCACTTTTGGAGTTTGAATTCATCGTAACATCTTTGCAGTACAAATAATGTGGTTTGGCTGGCTGGTTCGCTTGTCGCGTCCAGCTATAACTTACTGCTTTTCTCTATCCGTATCCCACAGATTTTATCTGCCATAACTAGTGTCTAACTGGCAAATCCAATTCTGGGTATTTGTTGAATTTGCTGGCTGTAGATGCTTCGATGTCAGATTTTTCATCTCTATGTTAAATTAAGTTAATTAATTTCATGCAAATCATTTCAGATTGTTTCAATACATTCAAGGAGCAAATCTAAATTGGTCAAGGATAGCAATGACTGCTCCAGTATTAACAAGCATTGTTCCAGATGCGGGCCCTCTCCACTCTTCAGCCTATTTTGTTCGTCTCTACCTTCCCGTTAAATTCCAAGCCTCTCCTCCAATTCCCCTCCCCGAACTTAACCTCCAGCCTGTAAAATGGGCAAGCCACTGTACTGCTGTGAGGAAATTCTCAGGTTTTGCCAGGGACAGCAACATTATCAAAGAGGCTGAGAAGTTGGCTCTCAGTTTGAGCCGATCTAGTTGGGCAAACTCCACTGACTTTCTAGACAAGAACGCGTATTCGATTGCCCAATACAGTTCCCCGTTTCGTATCATTGGTCGAGTTAATGAGGTTTGGGCTGATGTTGATGGATCTCAAGTGCCAGGTTGTGAAATATATGAATCCAGAGCTGCGCATTGAGGAGCGATTTTGTTGCATCTGTGTATGTATATATGTTAAGCTATGATGCTAGTGCTTTCGGTTTCTGATGTTGCAGTAAGTGTTGTTATACAATGATACAGATATTACTGTATAAAAGTTGATGCAATTATCTTTTTATTTTATTTTATTCTATTTTCTGTGAGTGGAAGATATGTGCGCGTATGTGAGGACTGGACTTGGTGGATAAAATGTTCCTTATGTGAATCATGCTATTCAGCATGTACAGTTAAGTTTGTGGCATTGTACACTAGCACATATGAGTTTATAATCAGTATCTATAATGTATGGACATATCACACCTTACGAAATGATGGGAAATGCAATGCCTTCATCATCACCAGCTACGACTCGAGCATCGAGGTGCACAGGGATATCGATACCCTGCACAGGGATATCGATACCCGTGTCAAGCGTGGGCGGCAACTTTGCTCCTCCTTCACTTTCTGACTATTGATATCCTCAACTGATCTAGTACTGATGGAGGTGTTCAGTATGCTGTCTGTTTGTTCAAGAATCTGTTTGTTCAGCCGGAGCGTATTTTGACAATCTCTCGCTAATAAGGTCTTCTGTTTTTCTTACTGGTACTTTTTCCATATATATAGCCTCCTTCGGGGACTACTGTTTGTTAGAAAGGGGTGTAGATCAAACATCAGTTCCGGCGAGGAGCTCCGGCGAAGCTCCGACAAGCTTGAGAACCACGTAGGCGAGCGTGGACGTCGACTCAGGCGAAGTCGACGGCGAACTGCAGGCGCAGTTTCAGGTGGAGCTTGAGCAGGCGAGCTCAAATTGTGGGAAACGCGACCCTCGCGTTTTGGATTCGACCCTCGCGTTTGGGAAATTCGACCCTCGCGTTTTAGACTCCGACCCTCGCGTCTGGGACTCCAACCCTCGCGTTTGGGACACCGACCCTCACGTCCAAGCTCTGACATCCGCGTTTTGGCACTCCGACGTCCGCGTCTTCGCGTGGCTGGCGACAGGCTGTCGCCAGCCTGTCATGTTTGACTATATAAACCCCTCGTCGCCCTAGGGTTTTGTTGCTTTTTCTCCCGACTTTTCTCTGGCAGCGGATCCTTTTAACGCAGCAGCGTTCATCTTCTCAAATCGCAGCAGCGATTTTGCCTTTTTATCTCCAGATCTCAACAGTGTTTGAGGGGAGATGGAAGAAGAGAGAGAAAATAGAAGAGGGGATTTATTGTGGGTATTAACACTGTAGCTACAATGTTCATTTGAGAAATCTCAGTTTTGGGATTTGCTCTTGATTTGTAATTTCTTGTTTGATTAATAAGAAATTGACTGTGTGGCTCCCGAGGACGTAGGCAATTACCGAACCTCGTTAAATCTTGTGTACTTTTCTTTATTCTGCGTTTCTGTTGCATTAGGGATTTCGGCGTTAAATTCCCAACAACTGGTATCAGAGCGTGAAACGATCTAGAGAAAGTCAGATTCAAGTGGGAGCCATGACCGCAGATGAAGGGAAAGTGAGATTAGAGAAGTTTGATGGATCAGATTTCGGATTCTGAAAAATACAGATAGAGGATTATCTGTATCAGAAAAATCTGTATCAACCTCTCTCGGGGGAGAAGCCGGAGGGTATGAAGGAAGAAGATTGGAATCTTCTGGACAGAAAAGCCCTCGGAGTTATCAGATTGATATTAACTCGCAATGTTGCGTTCAACATAGCGAAGGAGAAGACCACGGCGGGTCTTATGGCAGCTCTCTCAAATATGTATGAGAAGCCATCAGCCGCGAACAAAGTTCATTTGATGCGGCGGTTGTTCAATCTGCGAATGGCGGAAAGTGCATCGGTAGCACATCATCTCAATGAACTCAATATAGTCACGACCCAATTGAGTTCAGTTGATATTGAGTTTGATGAGGAAGTTCGGGCGTTGATACTTTTGTCTTCCCTACCAGAGAGTTGGAACGCTACAGTCACAGCTGTGAGTAGCTCGTCGGGAAGCAACAAGTTGAAGTTCGACGACGTTCGTGATCTGGTTCTCAGTGAGGAGATTCGACGGAGAGAGTCGAGTGAAGCTACAACCTCTGCAGTATTGCATACAGAGTCAAGAGGTAGAAATTCAACCAGAGGAAATGAATCAGATGACAGAAGATCCAAATCCAGGAATCCTAACAGTTCGAAGCCTATCGAGTGTTGGAAGTGCGGGAAAACCGGGTACTACAAGAATCAGTGCAAGAGTGCACAGAAGGAGTGGGAGGCAAAGGCAGATATGAATGTTGCTTCCACCTCAGGAGGAGATGATGCGTTGATATGCTCTTTGGAGAGCAAGGAGGAGTCTTGGGTGTTGGACTCGGGAGCATCATTTCATGCTATTTCTCAGAAAGAATTCCTCGAGAAGTATATCCCCGGAAACCTTGAAAATGTATATCTTGGTGACGATCAAGCATGTGCCATTATTGGCAAAGGTGTGGTGAAGATTAAGCTGAATAGGTCGGTATGGGAGCTGAAGGATGTCAGGTATATTCCTGACCTGAAGAGGAACTTAATCTCAGTAAGCCAGCTGGCTAGTGAAGGCTACACGATGACTTTCCATGGTGATGATTGGAGGATTTCGAAAGGCGCAATGACGATTGCCAGAGGCAGGAAGACTGGTACCCTGTATATGACAGTAGGTGCACGTTGTTCGATCTTAGTTACGGCAGGCAATGAGACTTTAAAGTTGTGGCACCAGAGACTTGGTCATATGAGTGAAAAGGGGATGAATGTTATGCACACAAAGAGAAAACTCCCAGGTTTACAATCAGTAGAGATTGATGTGTGTAAAGAATGCATACTTGAAAAGCAGAAGAGAGTTAGCTTTCAGACAAGTAGCAGAGCCCCCAGGAAGCAGAAGCTAGAGCTTGTTCACTCAGATGTTTGGGGACCGACAACCACCACGTCGATTGGTGGGAAACACTACTTCGTGATTTTTATTGATGATCACTCTCGGAAAGTGTGGGTCTACTTTCTGAAGAAAAAGTCAGAAGTGTTTGAGGCTTTCAGGAGATGGAAAGCCATGGTCGAGAATGAGACCGGTCTGCGGGTAAAGAAACTCAGAACAGACAATGGTGGTGAGTATGAAGACGTCAGATTCAAGAAGTTCTGCTATGAGCACGGTATCAGAATGGAGAGAACCGTGCCCGGCACGCCTCAGCACAATGGTGTGGCTGAGGGCATGAATAGAACATTGACAGAGAGAGCCAGAAGCATCCGTATACAGTCAGGTCTACCAAAGCAGTTCTGGGCAGAAGCAGTCAACACAGCAGCTTACTTGATCAACCGAGGTCCATCGGTTCCATTGAAACACAGAATACCAGAGGAGGTATGGTGCGGAAAGGAGGTAACCCTCTCACATCTCAGAGTTTTCGGTTGTGTAGCTTATGTGCATATTAGTGATCAAGGCAGGAATGAGCCTGATCCCAAGTCCAAGAAATGCACATTCATCGGGTATGATGAAGACGAGTTTGGCT
Source organism: Asparagus kiusianus (assembly GCA_022839385.1). Lineage (NCBI taxonomy): Eukaryota > Viridiplantae > Streptophyta > Magnoliopsida > Asparagales > Asparagaceae > Asparagus > Asparagus kiusianus. Next base: position 121,097 of record BQKN01061965.1, read on the forward strand.
ACCGCATTTGGGACAACGAAAACAAGAAGGTGATCAGGTGCAGAGATGTGACATTCAACGAGAAGGTGATGTACAAGGACATGCACAAGACAAATGATGGTAACTCAGAGAGCGAGTCAACATTTGTAGATGCAGATGATGTTCCGCATAACCTCTCGGAAGAACCCAATGCAGAAGGTCTTCAGCCAGAAGAGACTGTTGGAAAAAATGGTGCGCAGAAGCCCGACGCACCAGCTCCGATTTTAAGGAGAAATACTCGTCCTCCTGTGCCTAACAGCAGATACATGAATTATATGTTGTTGACAGATAGAGGGGAGTCTAAAAGCTTTGATGAAACTTATCAGAGTGGAGATGCGAGCAAGTGGGAGTTTGCTGCGAAAGAAGAGAAGAAATCTCTGATCTCCAACCAGTCATTGGGACTAGCTGAGTTTCTCATGGGGAAGAAGGCACGTCACAACAAGTTGGTGTATCGAGTAAAAAAGGAGCAGAATGGTTCCAGAAGATACAGAGCCCGACAAGTTGTCAAAGGATTTCAACAGAATATCCAAGGAAGAAAGAATCCAGCGGATATGTTGTAGCGACATTTCAGAAACTAGAGTTGTGCGCAACTTCAGTTGGCCTTCATGTATAGATGATGAGGGCGGAGCCACACAGGAGAGGAGCTTGATGAGATAGCCTGTTGATGGTGGTTTGATCTCCAAGTGGGAGATTGTTAGAAAGGGGTGTAGATCAAACATCAGTTCCGGCGAGGAGCTCCGGCGAAGCTCCGACGAGCTTGAGAACCACGCAGGCGAGCGTGGACGTTGACTCAGGCGAAGTCGACGGCGAACTGCAGGCGCAGTTTCAGGTGGAGCTTGAGCAGGCGAGCTCAAATTGTGGGAAACGCGACCCTCGCGTTTTGGATTCGACCCTCGCGTTTGGGAAATCCGACCCTCACGTTTCAGACTCCGACCCTCGCGTCTGGAACTCCGACCCTCGCGTCTGGGACTCCGACCCTCGCGTTTGGGACACCGACCCTCGCGTCCAAGCTCTGACGTCGGTGTTTTGGCGCTCCGACGTCCGCGTCTTCACGTAGCTGGCGACAGGCTGTCGCCAGCCTGTCACGTTTGCCTATATAAACCCCTCGTCGCCCTAGGGTTTTGTTGCTTTTTCTCCCCCGACTTTTCTCTGACGGCGGATCCTTTTAACGCAGCAGCGTTCATCTTCTCAAATCGCAGCAGTGTTTTTGCCTTTTTATCTCCAGATCTCAACAGTGTTTGAGGGGAGATGGAAGAAGAGAGAGAAAATAGAAGAGGTGATTTATTGTGGGTATTAACACTGTAGCTACAGTGTTCATTTGAGAAATCTCAGTTTTGGGATTTGCTCTTGATTTGTAATTTCTTGTTTGATTAATAAGAAATTGACTGTGTGGCTCCCGAGGACGTAGGCAATTGCCGAACCTCGTTAAATCTTGTGTACTTTTCTCTATTCTGCGTTTCTGTTGCATTAGGGATTTCGGCGTTAAATTCCCAACACTGTTTTCGTGCAGGTAACTTTTGAAGATTTTCTGCTGTTGTAGTTGCTTTTTATTCATTAAACTCTTACTAATAAAATTGCGTGGGGTTATTTTAATCTACCATTTATCATCAAAAAGCATGCCCTTTGGTTAATTCTAATAAATGAAGTTCTCACGATTTTCCTGTAGAACCTCTCATAGTGGCCGCATGTTAAGTTTGCTGGATTGATTCTTATTGGAATTTTCAATTTGTATGTATCTATTTTATTTTTATTTTTATTTTTATTTTTTGCTCGGAGAAAATTATTGTTTGAGAAGTAATTTATTGCAAGGAGAATGAGATTGCGCATTGCATAGATCAAGTTAGCTCTTGTTGGGTGGTTTAAAAATCAGACTTTACCGTCAGTTTGTTTGAACAAATTATTACTGTATTGTTCATTAATTATTTACTTTAAACAGTCTCATATGATTTTAAATGTTTATTTTATATATGTAGAGAGCGGTTCAAAAAGGAGTGCACATCCTGTGAGAACATCCTTTAGCTAGTAGTTTTGTCCTTAAGAAAACATTAATGCCTAATGAACAATACATCATGCAATTGGATGGTGGCATCTCTTGAACAGTGCATCATATAACCGGATGGTGACACCTCACCTGTCTCATGCCTTAGGTCTCATGCCTTAGGTCTCCTATTTGAGTCCCTGTAGCAACACCCTTGAGAAAATGATAACTTTACTACAAATGCTATATTATTTTTCTGTCGTGTGCCTGTCACTAATAAATGTGTGTGGCCTTTTCTTAAAAATTATTAAAAGAAATAAATCAGTCATCATGGACCTCCTCACTCTTTGTTTGTGATAGTACAAAAATAGTATAAAGTTTACGGTACAGTTATCACTAATCTACTTCTTTATTACTAAAGGAGAACAACAAAACAGTTAATATAAACAGTAACCTAAGATTATAGACAAATAAAAAAATTAAATGAATAACCAACCCACGGTTTTACAAAAACACATTCCTTAAAAAAAACTACTCACCCGCGTTCTCCTGTTCCGCCTTCACTTTTTTGCACAAAAACTTCCCACCCACGATTCTTCGGTTCTTCCTCGCCACTTCCCCCCTTCCTCCCCTCTCTGCCATCTCCCTGAACACACGAGGTCTCCTTCCTCATCTCTTCCTCCCCCTCCTCCGCCCAATCCCCCGCCGCCTCCTTCAAAAACCACCCAATACCTATTTCCTTCTATTTTCGACCTAAAATTTTAATCTTTTTTCCTTAACAATTCGATTTTCTTCTGAATCCAGGATTAAAGATGCAGAACGAAGAGGGAACCGTCGTCGATCTCTACGTCCTAAGAAAATGGCATGAATATAACATTCTTTGATTGGTTTATTTTGATTTAGGGTATCATTTGTTGATTGTTAGCAATTCGATTTTACTCAGTTTGGCGACGAATCGGTTGATTACTGCAGAGGATCATGCCGCGGTCCTGATTATGATGAAGGGTTTGAATTTTTTTGTATTGCAGATGGTTGTGATGTTGATTGTTAGCAATTCTGTTCTCCCTTTTTATGATGGGTTCTGTGATCTGAAGCAGGTTTGGTTTTTCTTTTATGATTAAAGTCTGAATTTTGATGTTTTTCGGGGAGAAATTTGGTGATATATCTTATTTTTTTAGGTGCATCTATTGTTATGTTTCATGGGGACTTGCCTTACTCATCAAAAGACATCCTCAAGAAGCTCGAGACTTTGAATGATAAACATATTATTGGTTCTGGTGGCTTTGGAACTGCATACAAGCTAGATATGGATGAAGACAATATTTTTGCTCTGGAAAGTATAGTAAAGACAAATGAAGGTCTTGACCGCTTTTTTGATAGGGACCTTGAGATCTTGGGCAGTATTAAACAAACGTCGTTATTTGGTAAATCTACGTGGGTATTGCAATTCACCCTCATCTAAGTTATTAATTTATGATTTTTTGTCTGGCGGGAGCTTGGATGAAGCTTTTTACATGGTGAGAACTGCTCATTTTTACGACAACTTACTTCAAATTATATGCTTTGTAATTTTTTGATTTATGATTTTCTGTTGATTTTAGATTGATGAAGCTGAAATTGTGTCGGGGCTCTTCGACTAAAAAGATTTTGGTTCGAGAGACGATGAGTTATGAAGCTAATAATCTCATTTTAGGGATCAAAAAGAATTGCCAAGGCATTAGGTGAGTAAAGGGCCTTCTTTTTGCAAATTTTTTGAGATATAAATCATTCATTTTGTGATGAGATTGAATTTGATGATAGGTCTTCATCTACCTCGATCGCAAAGTAATGTTCGAAGAAACTGCCCAAGGATTGCTCGGTTCGCGCGGTTCCCGCAGTGAGCAATGGCAAGATTGTATTCCAGAGATAATCCACAATGTTAGTTTGTTTGGTTTGATACATTAAGTTTAGCTTTTGCTGGTTGTCTACAATCTATTAAATGAAACCATATTTTTGTTACAGAAAACAGAAAGTGTTCCAGAAACCTGAGTCGAAAACGAAGCAAATATGATTATTTTTTTCATGAATATTGCTTCTATGCAGATACATGAGTTAGCATTTGTTTCACAAATTTCAACAAAATTGCAAATCTATTAGAGACCCAAATCCAATATTTATGAGACGTTCTTTATCTTTATCAGATGTTAAATTTGCGTGGTTGACAACTTTACAGTTGATGAATTTAATTGATTTATTACTTTGTGTATGCATTTTGTTCTGCTTTTGGGTTTATGTGCCGCAGTTGAGTGAATTCCTTATGGGGATCCATTATTTTCTATCTTTCTTTTAGATTCCTTCTTAAGATAAGATAGGATAAATTTGACGTACAGAACATTGGACACGCCGGCTTTTGAGGTAAATTTATTTTTGACACATGCAAAGTATAGTCACTTTGCACCGGTTATGAGTGAACATTTGTGTTTATAATTCTTCGTTGTTTTGGATAATTGGAGATCTGAATCATGATCTTTCTGCAGTTTTTCCTCTTTGCAATTCAGGTCAGCTAACAATTTTTCCTATTTGATTTGCAATTGTATGTCCATATCTCGATGACAAATTAAAAAGGGTGTAGTTTCTGTTGGTACTTCCATTTGAAAGAATTTGGATCTTCGGTGTACAAATTTCAAACAAGTTTCCTAATTTTTTTTTTTTGTTTCAAATCATTCATCACTTTATGGATATTTGGAACTTCGGTGTCAACTTATGTGCAATACTAATATCTTTTTTGTTTCAAATCTTTAAAGAATTTAAGATCCATTACTTCTCTTCATTTTATGTAATAATAATATGATGACGACTCCAAAAAAAATAGTCACTTTATTCCATGTTTCATCTTTGATTTTTTTTTTATTTGAAGGGGTTTTCCAGCATGCCTTGAGGAAGAGACCGTGACCAAGTTTTTGCTGGATTGTTTGTTGACAAATTAAGGTGATTCTGACATTATAGGCTAGATGGATGTTAGTAGAAGTTCTAAAGATAATTTAATTTCTGTTATTCTACAAGAAACAAGTGTTGATAGTTCAAAGTTTAACTCAAAAAAAAAACTAATTGAGGCAATGTAAGCTTAGGATTATACATAATCTCCTTGGGCAAATTAGTTTAAAGATTCCCTACTTGCACATGTATTTCTATCTCCATAGATATTAGTATTGCACATAGACTAATTATCCTACAAAGATCTTTTATCTTTTTTTTCAGTGAAAGAAAACTTTCCATTTTCCATGAGCATACAAAATATAATAATTAGTAATATTAAGTGATTAATATTAATATTAAGTGATTAATGATTAGTAATATTAAGTGATTAATGATTAGTTTTATTAGTAATATTAATTGTTAGTAATACTAAGTGATTAATGATTAGTTTTATTAATGAATCTGCTTACACGTTTAAGAAAGTGAAGTTATAAAACAACCTGTGCTTTGCACGGGCATGAAAACTAGTTTTGACGTTAAGAACAAATAATGCCTAATGGCCACGAAGGATAGTGAAACTCTATACGAGTGGTGTATTAAACAACTGCTTGCAGGACATTTACATTTATTAGGGTTTTTTTTGGGTATTGATCCCTTACATCTTTTATATTTTGAATTAGTCCTTTAAATCTAAGAACTTCATATTTAGTCCCTCAAGTCCTATTAACTATTTAAAATTAGTCTCTTAATTAGTTATCCTGTCGAAATTGTTAATTCAGATTGCATTACTTGTTATGATGCAAGTCGGACACACTCCCAAGCTAAGCAACTTTTCTCATTCCATATCTTTATTTGAGAGGGATCCGGATTCTCTTCAATCATACTAGTAATTAGAGGGTCCAATTCTCTCAAGAGTCTAGGGTTTTGGGGATGAAAAAAAATGTAGCTCTTGCTTTGATGTTTCTAGGCAGAAATGATGGATCAATCTCATTGCTTTATGAGAGCCTGTTTGGTAAATGGTCAAAGTGGCTTATACATGTTTCATAAATTTCCGTTCTTTTTAAGTCAAACTGATTC
>BQKN01061965.1:127224-139307 GCA_022839385.1 Asparagus kiusianus
CCCCACCCCCATACACACACACTTAATCTTGCTCGCTTCACCTCGCTCGCTCACTCCATGGCCAGAATGACGATGGGCAAGGCTTGAGTAGGAAGAGGAAGAACAATACATGCATGTTTGCAGCTCGTGGAGGAGAAAGAAGGTTGTCTAGAAGATAACCAGCTGAAGAAATGAGATTTTCTCTTAAACACTGAATAGAGTCCATCCCACATATATATATGTAGTTTAAACATTTGATAACACTTTGATCTCAGAGCTTTCGGTAGTAAGCACACGCATGCGATAACATTCAAAAAGATAACCAGCTGAAGAAATGAGATTATACTTTGAACACGCAAAAACAAGGATTTGTTGTCATTTTTCCCTATTATTACTCGTATATCAAACCTATTTACATAAGTATAATACGGTACACGTGGCGAGAGCCAAATACATGTTGGAATCTTGAAAGTGATGCATGCGCATCAAAGACTGCTACGATTAGGTTGGAAAACTCGGTCATAGTATCAACCTTATCGAATATTTCTACAGGTAGGAGGGCATCATCTTGTCTTTCCTCTATCGAGGCATATTTGCTACGCGACCATGCGGCCGTTTTAATTCACCGGAAGCCTCACCAACTTCAGGCAATTTTTTGTCTCAGTGCATCTGTAGAAGACCAATGCAGATCGATGACTTTAAGAAATAAGTTCTTGATTAGTAAAGCGAAAAGATTACTGCAACAATCATGGAAACATAGTTGTAAAGGGGTACATGTTTTGTTATTTGAAAGTGATCCTTGACCCATATCATAAATACAACAGTTGTATCATCTTAGAATGGAAACCCACAACTTAACATGGCCTAAGCTTCTGGATACAATGGTTAAATTTGTCATACCTTACAGACAAGGCGACGAAATACGCATGGAAATTAATACATTTCACATATGTACCTATTGAATCAATGTATCTCACAATATGATTCATATCTTAGACATGCAATATATCAAGACAAGTTGATTCAACTCATATGTAGATTTGTGAACTCATTCGGGAAGAACTTTGAAGTTCAATTACAGGAACAAAGCCCAAGTGAACAGATCATGATAGGTTTTGATGATAGATTATGATCGGGTGATTGATGAATGGATTCGAGAGAGAGAACCCTGTCTAACATAAGAAAACTCTTGGATAAACATTCGTGATTGCTTTTGGATTTTGAAGGAAAGCAAACAGCACAACGTCAAGGGGGGAGAAAAGAAGGGGAGAGTTGCACTTATTAATTTCTAATAAATGTTATCATTTTATTGTTAGTTCTAATAATCAAGCATCGAATGAGTTTTTTTATTCCTTTGCTAATTAGCAGTAAGACCCTTAACCTTTAAGGCTATTGCTCAAAGGGAGAAAAGGTAAATAGTTGATATAACATAGTTTGTGCACGTGAAAAAAATGAAGATGAATAATAATGGTGATAGATCCATTGGAGATGATAGCTTGATGTGAAATTGTTTTTTTCTTTTCCAAAGGTCCTATGAACTTTGTTTATGGAAGTAACCATGCATCAAATTATGCTTATTGATGTGGTTGAACTATACATTGTCATTTTGATTAAACAACTTATAATTACTGGACTTAAATTTTCATCTGTGTATAATACAAAAATGTACCGATCTTTCAGTTTTAATCCCTCCCTACAACATGTAATCTTTTCGTACGAGTCCATGGTTCCCTAACAGAAACTCATGTTTCCTTCAACTTCAGACTGAATGAATGATTAATAAACCAAGAATCACTGGAATATGTTCTATTTGCTCTTCGCTTTATACATCAGCTTAAATCTCAAGTATTCACTAAAAAGATCAATCATCTCTAGTCAATTTCTTGTCTTATTAATCTAGAAAAAATGTTGAGCTATACTTCTTGGTTGCAAGAAGAGTGCCTAGGTGATACTATATGCCAACTGCTCTTAAGGATACAGCCCTCGCTTTGCTGTAATTTCCTTGATTCAGAATTTGACACTTGGGTTAAATAAAGTTGACCAAGGTGAATATTTTTGTTAAATACTTCATCAACTTGGGCTCCACATTCAACCAATTTTGTAGGAAAAGACTAACACTAGTAAAAATTCACGTATCTTAGACGGAATATTCTAAACGGAAAATTTTCCGTCTAGAATGTATTAAACTAGACGAAAAATTTCCGTCTAGAATATTCCGTCTAGGATAAAACATTCTAGACGGAAATTTCCGTCTAGAATAGTATCCTAGACGGTTTTTTTATTTTTAAATTTTTTTAAAAAAATCCTGGTATCCTAGATAGAAATTTCCGTCTAGAATGTGTCCTAGACGGAAATTTCCGTCTAGGATACGTGCTCATTTAAAAAAAAAATTAACCCGTCGAAACCGCCGCTGCCCTCTATTCCCCCCAAAATCGAAATTTTCATCCCCAAAATCGAAACCCCCGCTGCCCTCCATTCCCTTTCATCCCCAAAATCGAAATTCCCCACCTCCCCTCCCACACAAAAAAAAAATCCTCAACTCTAACACCTCCCCCCCTCCCCCTCATCTCCCTCTCCCTACTCAACCTCACCCCCGACACCTCCCTCCCCTCTACTCCCTCTCCCTCCACAACCTCCACCACCTCTCCCGCCTCCTCACCGGACCCCTTCCCGAACTCCTACATCCTCTCCTCCGCACTCAAGTCCTCCCCTCTCCCCATCGTCCGCACCCTCCACTCCCTCGCCCTCAAGCTTTGCCCCTCCGAGTAGAGATTAGCATCAAGGCCATCGGCCTATCCCCTCCCTCTTCGATTCAAATTCCCTCTCTCATCAAGGAAACCGATCAAAACCCTAACCCTAATTCAATTTCCCCAATTCCAAGTTTTACAAACTGTTACTTCAAAGCTACAAACTTTTTGAATGACCGATTGAAGCTCTTTAGATCGCCAGCTTTACAGGGACCGATTGAAGCTCATCTGGAAAGGGAAAATTTTGAAGGACGAGAACGAGGATGGCGAGGATGTCAATGTCAGATTCAACAATGGCGGTAATTTCTTGATTTTTCGTTTGCTTTGCTCGTGGAAAATTTTAAATTTCATTTGATTAAAGCTTTTTTTTTTTAAGTGTAGATTTGACCATTGGATTGGAACTGGGTATATAATGATACACTTGCATATAAGGATGAGCTCTAGAAGAACACAATATGTCAAAAATTAGTAGAATAACCTGCATTAGAGGAAGATGGCGCATATTTGGTGCAGAATAACATGAATATTCATGTAAAATTGTGGAGGACGTGTTTAGGTTTATATCTTTGAAAGTTCTTGTACATTATGGTATGAGTAAACTTCCTTCCTAAATATATTTGTAAATTGGGGTGTAAATGGACGCTTATCCATGTATATTTATGAAACACCACTTCACTAGTTATATATCGAACCAAACTTCTATTAATTTGCACTCTAAACTGTTTTTTATTGACTTTATCCTCAATTATTTATCTGTAACAATCTTACATTTTGGGAGTATATTTTGTGGTATCTAATAAAATGTGTCTGTTGTGTCTTCCATAGGAGAGAATACTCATTGGTAAAGAGCTTTTAGAAAATAAACGAATGGAGGAAGAAAATGAAAGAAAACGGTTATACTCTGACTGCTTTTAAGTATTATGTTTATATTTTATGTTTTCCATACATTTAGTCCGTGTTGCACAGCTGTCTTTGGAATAATGAGTTATAAGTTTGTCTCTTTTATGTCTAGAATAATGGCACTGAGAAAGGCAGAGAAAGAGGAAGAGAAGAGGGCGAGAGAAAAAATTCGTCAGAAATTGGAGGAGGACAAGGTCATGTAGTCATAATCTTTTCAATAGCTTTTACATATTCTTTATTGTTTGCCTCTTCAATTTGTATATCTTTAATGTTAAATGTGTTACTTATATGGAAGGAATTTTCCATATAAGTATCTATTCGGTTTTCATAGATTATCCGTCTCTTGTTCTATGTATTCATTAAATGACCTTCAATTCTTCGAGTCGCAAATCTCCTTATGTAATTATCCTGTATTGCAAGTTTTTCTTTTACAGACTTCTTAACAGCTTTACATCAGATTTTTTTCTCAGGTTTTTCTTTTCCCTTCTTGCTTGAATTCTTCTTATATCCCTTGCCATATTTATAAGAAAAATTTGGAAAATAGGAAGTAGGAATGTAGTTGGATGTTGTGAATTGGTATAGATTTAACTGAGACCTACTATATGATTACTTCATGCTAGATTTATCTGCACTAATCTAATCCAAAATTTTCAAATATTATTGGCATGTTAATTTCTGAAAAAGAGTTCTGTAGTAACATCATATTATTGTATATTTCAGGCCGAGAGAAGGCGGAAACTCGGGTTACCTCCTGAAGAACCTTCAACTACTAAACATGCCTCCCCTATGCCGGAGGAAAAGGTGCAGCTTGAATGGAATGTCTCTCTGTCTCAGTTTAATCATTTGAAGATATTAGATTTGAGATAAATTGTATCTTTTCCTGAAGGTTATTAGCATTTCTCATATCGCTCCCCCCATGTCATCAATGTTATAGGTTCTCAGAAAATGAAATTCTATTTTTTGGTGGACCTATTTCCCATATTAATAATTCGAGAGACCGACATGAGAAATGTCCTACATTAATTTCTCTCTTTAGCATGTAGGCTAATAGTTTCATTTTTTTGGTTGTGCAGACAGCTTTTGGATGCTTCTTTGGCTATGACATCAGCTTCTTGCCCTATGATCGAATCTCTAGTATTATCCTCTTGCTTATCCATGCTATATTTTTTGTGTTTGGAGTTTTTATTCGTTCCTGGAGATTAGGGTTGCTTGGAGTTGCATCGAGTAGTCATAGTTTCTCTTGATATGTATATATATATTTGTGTGTGTCCGTTTAGTCTGTGTGCATGTATGTATGCATGAATTTATACAAATTATACACATATGCCTTCACATGCCTAAATAGATATGTATGCATGAATTTAGGGCCTGGTTCATTAGCCGACGTATGAGGATATCTGCAGCGGGTGGACGAAGCATTCGAAGGTTGTTAAGGTTATCCGTGTACAGAGAGAGTGTGGGTACGAGTAAATGTATAGGGAAGAAGTTGAAGAAGCTTCTGCAGTGTCATAGCCATTGTAAATAATTTATGTAAAAGTTTGTAAACAATTTATGTATCTCTCTACTATTTTGGTGAATGTATTATTTGAATATAATGAGATTTGATATTGGAATATAATTAGATTGTGTTGGATATGAATATAATTTTTTGTTGTTCAATATTGTGTACATGCACCCAAAGTAGATTCTGCAAAAAAAAAAAATTATTGTAGCAGAGCATCCTAGACGGAAATTCCGTCTAGGATGCTCAAATTCCGTCTAGGATGCCGTTTTAAACAAAATTAAAAACATCAATTTCCGTCTAGAATACTCATTCTAGACGGAATTTTTTTCCATCTAGGATGAATTATTCTAGACGGAAATTCTGTCTAGAATAATCCGTCTAGGATGTATTCTAGACGGTTTTGAATTTCGTCTAGAATAATCCGTCTAGTATGTATTCTAGACGGTTTTGAATTTCCATCTAGAATACTACATCCTAGAAGGAAACATACTAGACGCGTATTCTAGACGGAATTCCGTCTAGGATACACATCCTAGACGGAATTCTGTGTATCCTAGACGAAATTTTCCGTCTAGGATGCCTAATTTTTTAGCAGTGTAAGGTGATATGATGAGAGTAACAAAAGGAGAAATTTTTTGATCAACTTGAAGACATGAACAGATAAGATAAACATTCAAAGCTTGCATATAATGTGCAATATTTTCAGACTAAATGAAAGTGTCAACTAGACCATGACGTTGAACAGCAAGAAAACTTTAGCTTTTCTTGCTAATGTAATTATGTCTAGAATCAAAGGTGTTGCGAAGATATAGAAGCACCAGTAAAACAGTGCTTCACTATTTTCCAGCAGAATTTCTTTTGAAGTATGAATATTGTCAAATAAAAAGAAAATCTCTTACGCAATCTTTCTTGAATCTGAACAGAATACTCCGTATTTTTGTCCCTCGATGTGTATGAAAGGACATTAATGTACATCTGAGGTGATGGTGGAGTTCCAGCATCCTCCATCCACTGTAGCACCTGAGCATGCAAAAATTTATTGTTATGTCAGCACATCAACAAGGCTGAAAAATGATATGGCAAAGAATATGCAAAAGATGAATTGAAAAAGCAAGGTGGAAAAGTCAACTGGAACTTAACAAACAAATATAATCTAGAACAAAAAGAATTTATCATGATTTAAAGAGAAGAAATTCAACAAAACCAACAGGCAACAACTGTGTATAATAAAGAAAAATCCATTCAAAACATGTGATGCATGGTCCAAACAACTTTAAGAGATGTACGTTTTTATTTTAGGTGCTTCTCAAAAAATGAATCTAACTTTAATGGAGTGAATCTTTCATATAGTTGCAAATACCGAATTTGAACGGGAAGGATTTGCCTTGAAGTAACCAAGTATATCCATATGTGTGTGTCTAGAGAGATAAAGAGTTGGCTACTTAAAATTGACCTGTAAAGCACCTCAATTGATTCTCCCTCGTTTTTATCTTCAATAGAAAAAACTCACTTCTCATGAAGGCAGTCATTTAGACATTTACTATCCTCCCTTTTAGCATATTTCCACCCATGCATCTACACTAAATTTCCTGGACTCGTTATTTTGTTGCCCAAGATTTTTTTGGCCTATAAAGTATTACAGGAATAAAATGTTCTGCTTTTAAGCCTCTATTATTGTCAGATCTCCTTTCAGCAGTCCTAGATCATTGGAATGCTTTATAGGCAAGCATAAAAAATCCGAACCTTCATATAGATACTCAAATATCAATATCCTCCTAATAGCTCTCTTAAGCACAATGCGGAAGGGCATAATTCCTCTGGTGATTCAGGCGGAGGGGATCCCATAAAAAGATGCGAGTGTTCTTTACATTTCTTGTTTTATTGGTGACCAGAGGATATTTTTAATGCAGAATGAATAAGCAATGTTCGGTGAGATGCTACAATGTCTTCAAAAGGTGATAAGAATGTCATTGTGGAAGCTGGTCCCAACTTCTATGAGATATTAGGAATGGTGCCAATGCTCTTATTTAATTCAGAGCATTAAGGCTTTTCTGACTCTGAATGAGTATCACTGTAGTCATTCTAGAGTAGTACAGATCCATTATAAAAAAGGTAATAATAAGTGTGTTGTTGATTTCTAGCTTGTCAGGCACTTAAGAAAATGCATTCTTTGAATATCCAGCCTTTGGTATTTCCAAAGAGATTCAAGTTTTGGTTTCCTTCATCTTTCTTGTCTCCTCAAATAGGCATTAGAACACAAATCTTTTTCTTTTGTTTCTGTAATTAGGAGTAGCAGCCCGATTAAGTGGGTCAGGCATGAGGTAGTGTTTATAAATCCCTCATGTTCTAATGTTTTATTAACAAAATAGAGAAGGGACAGCTGGGGTCCTCGAGAGCATTCCAGCAAAAAGAACAGAAAAGAAAGAAGTTTTATACCATGAACAAGGTAAACTGCTACGAAGAACCAGTCATTTAATTCCAATAAATTGTATCATTATAGAGGTTCTCCTCACCTCAATATACTTCCTCCATTTCCCAACAGCTAAAAGGTTCTCCAAGAGAACAGCATAAGTTGTGAAGCTGATTTTTTCACCAGAAGCCACTATCTTATAAAATAGCTGCACATAAAAAATATTGAAAATTAACTAAATATAAAAAATGAGAACAGTTATGGACATCAACTCAATGAACCAAGACATACAGAGAAACTTTCCAAAAGAAATGATATGTCATAAAAGTAAAGAATGTAGTAGACTTTGAATAGCATAATGTGACAGATATGGATATCAGTCATTTTAATGTATAATTTTAGGGGGAAATTAAATTGGAATATTAAACATATGATCTAGCATTTTACCAGGTACCTTCATCATAGTCTCAATTTTCCCACTTTTGCCAAGGAAATGCAGAAGTTGATTCAAGAGGCCAACTGATGTCAATGACAACGAAAGGTCCATGTGTTCCACGATCTCACTTGCTTTTCTCCAATCTCTCAATCTTAACGGGGAGAAGAGAAAGTTGTTAATGAGTAACCAGAAAAGATATTTGATCATCATTTAACCTGTAGAATAACATTATGATCTTCAACAAGTCCCATAAAGTTACATACAAAGAAAACAAAAATTGTTGCAGTCCTAACTAAAGCAACATTGAGAAATTAGTAGTCAAGACAAGAGTCATGATCTACTGACATAAGTGTAATTCATTATCATAGTTCTCCCAACAAAGGATTTGGTATCATTGTTTTAAATATCCCGACATGGCCCAATATATCCCCCGATATATCCTTTTAGAGGGTTTGCCCAATATATCCCCCGATATATCCTTTTAGAGGGCTTACTGCAACCGATATAGTCTCTAAATACCATTTATCGCTTTTTGGCTATTTTGGGCGATATATCCCTGCTATGGCTAATATATCAGCCGTTATGTTGACCGATCTATCCTTTCATATAGCTTGTCGCAAAATAATATACTACATTTGGCAATTTTTGCACGACATATTTTGATTTTCCCATTATATCAGATGATATTTTGGCATAAAAAATCAGACGAATGTTGCAACGTTGATTTGTACTTTTGTTTGTTTTACAAGGTTGATTAGTGATGCTAAACATATATTATTTACATTTTATAGGTTTAGATTTCATTAAGTATGTTGAAATTACATTTTAGTGCATTATACTATATATGCAATCATCCATTATGACATTCCGATATATACCATATACCCCCGATATATGCAATCCGATATGAATTTTGGTCATCCGATATTTCCCCCATATCCGATATTTAAAACCTTGCTTGGTAGTTGTCCAAACGAGGCTGAATGATACCTCTTTCTTGCATTTGTTTTCTACTGCTTTGCTGGGAAAAGAAAAAAACTAATGTAGATCTGGAAATCAAGAAAATATATCCTCAGGAAAGGATAACAATTTGTGCATATGGATCATCCATGTACAAGATAAAAACAGGAGAACTAAAAAATTCTTTATCTTGTATCAAAGAAACTAAAAGTCTAAAACATAGCGGTTTAAACACTAAAATTTCGATGATTGTAAAAACATGACCAATTTTTTGCTAAGACTTCTCAACCGCTAGCAATGCTCCATAGCAGATCCTTTTTTAAAAGGAAAGGTTTAGTTATTAGGACGATATTCAGAAAACACAGAAGCCACTTTAAATTTGAATAAGACAATTAACAGGATGGAAAGAGCAAATGATTGTGGCTGCTATAAATTACATAACACAAAACTAACAGTAGCATTAAAGATACAAAATTGTTCTTGTCAAGCATATCCATTTGTATGCAAGAGAAGACTTACATGCTTGAAGCAGATAAGACCTCAAAAGAGGCACGCGAATTTAAAAGGATGTTTTTCTCCCTCATCAACTCTGCCAACTCAAGAACCCGGGTAGGTTGGCATCCTCTATTAAGAGATTCCATAAGAAATGAGCATGCTACAGGATCTGGTTGAATGTCATTCTCTTCCATATCCTTAAAAACTTCCCAAACTTTCTTCCAATCGCCTAAAGCAGTTCCGATCAAGCAAGCTTAAATAAAATTCAATATTGATTATTAATTACAATACGATATGACATTACCAGCTGTACTATAAGCATGCATCATAGTAGTATACGATATAACATCACAGGAGCAACCAACTTCCTTCATCATTGTGAAAATGGTCTCCGCTTTATCCAGCTGACCCTAAAAAAGTTTGGAAACATAGGAGTGAGCTTATGTGTCCAGATCATCATATTTAATATAGAATTTCAAAGCTAATAAAGGCTGACAACTTGCCTGTCTGCTGCAAGCACTTATTAATGATGAGCCAACCTCCTTAGATAATGGAATATTCATACTCCTCATCTCGTCAAAAAACTCAAGGGATTTCTCATACTTACCCATCTTACTCGAACCACTTATTAATATATTGAAAGTAGCAGAATCAGGTCTTATATTATTCTCTTTCATCGACAGGTACAATGCCAAAGCTTTATCATACTCCCCGAAACTAATATAGCTGCCAATAGCCGAGTTATAAGCAACTACATTCAGTTTAATCCCTCGAGATTTAGCCGCTACAATTATGTAGTCAATCTTTACTGTTTTGCCACAGCGTCCACAGGCTGCCAAAAGAGTACTTATTGAGACAACATCAGGTTGAATGCCATCACTTTCCATCTCACGCAAAACTTCAACGGATTCAGCCAACATTGCTGCAGACCCATAAGCATCAATCAATGCATTGTAGCTTATTTTATTTGGCCTACATGAGTTTTGTTTCATCAAATCAAAGATTTCCTTGGCTTTTTCAGGCTGTCCAGATCTGCCATAAGCATTGAGCAATGAAGTATAGGATACAACATCTGGTCTGAGGCCAGCTTGCTTAAGTGACTTAAAAATAGCTAGAGCCTCTTCATGCATCCCATGTGAAGCATAAGCACCAAGAAGAGCATTATATGAAACAATATTAGGCTTTATTCCTTCAGCAAGCATCATATCAAAAACTGTTTTGCAGTTTTCGACTTGACCACAAATTGAATACGCTTTAATAATACTAGTAAATGTTACCACGTCAGGGAGGCACTGTATTCTTTTCTCCCTCATTGAGTTGAAAATATCCACAGCCTTGTCAAATTGTCCAAGCTTTACGAGACAATGTATGACTATATTAAGAGTGATTGTATCTGGACAAATGTTTGTTTCTTTCATCAGCTCAAAGTACGCCAGTGCTCTAGAATATTGACTCCCCTTTTTGAAAGCAGATAAAACTATGTTGTGAGTAACCAAATCTGGCCCAACACCATTCTCAGTCATTTTTTTGCTAACTTTTAGAGCCTCCTTCCAATTACCACTAGCTCCACAAGCACCGATCAAATTGTTGTATGTAGTTCGACTAGGAGGTATCTGCATCCACATTCTATAGGAATTAAGCAGGAAAAAAATTTAGAAAGGGAATAGAGAAATAGTTTACTAAATGTCATATAATAAGTAAATGTCCAACGGAATATATTTAATGGTAATCAGCAGAATATACGAAAACATATATTTCAATGTGCATACGTCAATATAATGTGCCCTAACCACTATGGATTGATGTTTTTTGTTTGATACAAACAGCACATGTTCAAATCAATACAGATGCATTAATATATAAATAACAGCACATTCAAGAATAAATACCAGAGGGAAACACATATTTAAAGCAAATATTAACAGGTAGAAAAGAATGTTGGAGTTATGAATTCAGTGAAACATGAAACTGATGAAGAGATTATTTTGTATTGTACTCTAGTATTTGCAGGTCTATGTGGTGACTCTGATCCATATCTATCATAGAAAGCAGCATCAGATAAGGAGATTACAATGACATACTGCTGCACGAAGCATATCTTCCATTATATTTGTGGCCCAACGCCACTGACCAGCTCGACCATGTGCATTGATGAGAGCATTGTAGGTTTCAGCATCAGGTTTGCACCTGAAATGAAATGAAGTGATGCATTAATTACAGCAATAGAAGCAAAAGAAACAGCAAGCAAGCGAACAAACAACCAAACAACAAAATCCAACAACTCTAGCTTCATAAAGCTCAGTCACAGAGTGTGACATCCATATCAACCATTTAATACAGAATTTACTTAATTGATGCTAGGAAACACCTCTTATCAGTACAGACGGATGTTACATACCTAAAACCCTTTTGTGCATAGCCATATTGCGTACTGTATAGTTTTAGCATAATGTACAAAGGCGTGCAATCAGATTATTGACAAGGCTTTGCAATCAGTATTATATTCGGAACTGTCTAGTCCTGTACATTTGACATGGCAATCCACCTATGCATCTTTGGCCAATTGTAATTGTTTCATATAAGACATCCTTTTGGTGGAAGTTACTCAAGTCTTCACTTCAATCCAATTAGATATCTCACTAAAGAATTTAC
>BQKN01061966.1:0-10293 GCA_022839385.1 Asparagus kiusianus
CATCAATCTTGGTGCCCTCGCCGACACGACTGCCACTAGGCCATTACTGACGAGAATATCACCATGACTAGTCTCACCAATACCAAAAGTGGTATTGCCCACTACATCATCATGTAGAAAATGACGAAGGATTTGAGAAAATCGTGCAAAAACATGAGTACAGGAAATCCCTCGGATCGGCCGACCAACGGCATAGGCCTGGTCAACCAACAGATTCTTGAATTACAGGATTTGAAACCGTCTCTGGTTGGTCGACTGAACGGGTATGGCCGGTTGACCAAAAATGTGCATATTACAGGGTGAGAAATTGAGCTTCTGTCCGGTCGACCGGTGGTGTGCTGTCGACCTGAAAGCAGTTACGGGCCTAATTCGGTTTCTCAGTCTATTTTGGATTGCTGTTTGATACAAATAGCAACATCGTTTCTTAGGGTTAATTGAGAGTGTTTTAACCAAAGTATTGTGAGTCTTTTGAGTACTTTGTGAGGGAAATATTATGAGGAAGTTGAGATCTTTAGTTAGGGTTATATTTGAGTGATTGTGTGAGTTGTAACACGTTGTATTTCTCCTCCATATAGTGAAATCTCTCTCATCCTTTCCCCGTGGACGTAGGCAATTGCCGAACCACGTAAATTCCTGTGTTTGGTTTGATTTGTGCCGTATTTTTGGTGGATTGCACTCATATTTGGTTTAGTTCTCTTCTCTCATCGCTTACCGACTCATTTGGTTAACGAGCACGCTTCCGCACGGCGCGTAACAATTGTTATCAGAGCTCTAGGGTTTCAGATCTAGGGTTTTGCATTGGGTGAAGGAAGATTCGTTGTTTGAAGCTTGGTTCTTGGAGTTCTAGCCTTCGGTGGAGATAGCATTGCGGAGTTGCCGTTGGGATCTCGCTTTCCTTGTGTGGTTAAGAGATCGTGTTCGATTCCTATCTTGGGTTCAGTTCGATAATTTCTTAATTCTATCAAAGTTTGAATCTTTCTTTACAATTTGGAGTTTGTAAGAATGGGAGAAGAAGTTGGTTGAAGCAATAAGACAATGATGAATACAGTTTAGGTTGGACTTCAAAATACTAAGATTAGTGTAGTGAAGTATGATGACAAGATCAATTTTAGTTTGTGGATTAGCGACGTACAGGACGCTTTCAATGCTCAAAATTTAGAAGAGACCATCATAGTCCATGAGAGGCCACTGAAATACGATGAGGCGATATGGGACAAGATGAATAAGAATGCTTGTGGGGTGATTAGGTCTTGTTTGGAACAATAGCTGAAATGCGATGAGATTGGTGTAACGTTTGCGATGAAGATGTAGGAGATTCTTAACAACAAGTACCTTATGAAGAGTGTTGAGAATCGGATTCACTTGCTGCGGAGATTATTCAGAGTCCAAATATCCATAGGCACCTCACTTGCTGCTCATGTGAACAACTATACGAAGTTATTGTCGGACTTAGCAAACGTGGATGAGAAGATAACGGATGTGTACAAGGTGATTATTTTGTTGGGCTCCTTACCCGATGAGGAGTATGATACTTTCGTGCTCACTTTGTTGAATGATAGATCTTTCATCACCTATAGTGATGTGACTAATGCATTGACGAATTACGATCTGAGAAAGAAGGACAAAGAGACTTTTAGAGCTAGCACTTCAGGAGAGGTCTTGTCGATGAGAGGAAGGAGTCCCTATCCGTGATGTGGTAATAGAGGCAAGTCAAAGTCTGGAGGCCGCTATCAAATTTCAAAGAACCAGTGTGCTTTCTGCAAAGAACAAGAACATTAGAAGAGAAATTGCCCAAAATTCAAAGAGAAGGAGAATAGCAAGAAGAAGAGCCCGAAGGCTAATGAGGTGATTGTTGCTAGAGGTGATGATTCTGATGATTAATGTTTTTCTCTATTGATTACTCCAAAGGTGAACCATTTGGATGCATCTAATTAGATGCTAGATTTTTGTGCTACTTATCATGTGACTCTTCGACGAGATTGGTTTGCATCGTTCGAGAGACTCGATGGGGGTGTGGTGGTCATGGAAAATGATCAATCCTGTGATATTTGTAAGATAGGTACCATCAGGATCCGGATGCACGATGGAGTTGTTCATGAATTGAATGAAATAAGATTTATTCCTCAATTGAAGAAGAATTTATTTCCGTTGAAGCTTTGGAGGCGAAGGGATTCAAGGTGACCTTTGAGAATGTTGTAGGAAAAGTTACTAAAAGATCTTTGGTAGTGATAAAGTGAGTCCGCAGTAGGAATCTTTATTATTTGAAGGGGAGTACCGAGATTAGCCAGGTATGTTCAGCTATTTTAGAGGCAGACACGAGCAGACTTTGGCACTACAGATTAGGACACAGAGGTAAAAAGTCTCTGTAGACTTTGTACAAGCAGGGGCTATTGAAGGGAGCCAAGAGTGGTAAGATTGAATTATGTGACCACTGTGTTCTTGGTAATAAGACAAAGGTGAAGTTCAGGACAGCCGTACATAGGACGACATGCATGTTAAACTACATACACACAGATGTTTGGGGTCCCACTAAGACGGCATCACTTGGTGGTCGATGTTGGTTCATCACGTTTGTGGATAACTATTCTAGGCGTTGTTGGGTGTATACCGTGAAGCATAAGAATAAATTCCTAGAGTTATTTGTGGAGTGGAATAGGAGATTAAAACTACAGACTGTGAGAAAGATCAATATATTAAGATCCGACAACGGCGACAAGTACACTTCAGACCCCTTTCAGCAGCTATGTCAAGACGAGGGCATAGAGAGACACTTCACAATTAATCATACGCCACAGCAGAATGGGGTGGCAGAGAGATTGAATCGGTCTTTACTGGAGAAAGTCTGATGTTTATTATCGCAGAGTGGTTTGGAGAAGATCTTTTAGGCTGAGGCACTATTATAAGCGAGCCACCTCATTAATAAGATACCTTCATCTGTAATTGAGGAGAAAACCCCTATGGAGATGTGGTCGGGAGAGCTAGCATGCGATTATGATCAGCTCAAGGTATTTGGGTGCCCTGCATTTTATCATGTGAAGACTGATAAATTAGAACATCGAGTTAGAAGACCATATTTGTTGGATTCAAGCGTGATATGAAAGGATTCAAGCTTTAGGATCCAGTTGATAAGAAGATTGTGTTGAGTAGAGATGTCATATTCGATGAGGCTTCGATCGTGAAGCTTCCCAGCTCCCATCTGTTAGCCTTCTTATTTTGATGATGTTTAACAAACAATTTATTACTAATGTTGTTTGTCTAGTGTTTGTGCATTCCTATGTTTTGTAGACAAACAACGTAGTTGGAGGATGGATGGAATTGCGCCATAACGACGATATCAAATGGAGGTTGGCGGAATTGTGGAGTGAAGCATCGTACAATTCAAGTTCAAGATCCAAGTTTAGCTTCATCCGCAACGTGTACCAAGTTGAGCTCAATGAAGATCAAGATCAAGGTTTAGTATATTTAGTTTAGGTTTTATATTATGTGTGTTAGATACTCTAAGCTCAATATTACACACACACATTATATTGGTTTTCATGTATATATATAGTTTCATATATACATATATGTTTGGTTTTCATGTATATATATAGGTATATATATATACATAGTTTTGAGTTTTCGTGTTCATAAATATGATATTACACATTTCATATTTATTATTGTGTTTTGGTTTAGCTATATAGATATGAAACAAATTTACATTCATATATATATTCATATGTTTCATACTCTATTGTGTTTTTGAAAACATTGTATAGAATATGCAATTTTGTGAAAATACTGTCTTATTAGTTTATAGACTTCAATATCAGTTTATACATGTTTTACTAAGTCTATAAAAATATTTCACAAAGTTTCAAAGATTGGTTTATGTCAAAACATCAAAATTCAAGTATCTCATATTTTCATGTTTTGGACTATTTTGTAAAATGATGATATTTTTCATTTGGGAGGTCCTTTCTCGAAACCAGTCGTTGTAGCATGTTTATTATCATGTCTACAATCATTCCCCAAAGTTTTACATTTTTTGGAATTTATTTGATATTTTTAAACAGCGTTTTAAAATTAGATATACAGTTTTCAGTTTTTCATATGTCAGTTTTCGGTCGACCGGACCGGTCGACCGAACCTGAGGTCAAAAGTTCACTGGGCAGACAGAGAGCTGTCGGTCGAACGGTCCGGTCGACCGATGAAATTTTCGGTCGACCGACGAATTTTTCGGTCGACCGACGATGTTGTTTTCAGCTTCCAACGGCTAGTTTTTTGACCGTTGCCTTGGGGCTGTTTTTGTCTTTTGCTCAGTTTTTGGCTGAATTCTTGGGAGGCTATATATACCCCCATTGCATTCAATTCCAAAAAAAAATTTTTAAGAGAATGGTTTAAAAGTTTTAACAAGGGTTTAAACTTGTTTAGTGTTTGTTTAAGTTTGTTTTAAGAAGCTTTTAAGCATTTGAGTGTTTCGGTTTTGTGATTCAATTCAACAAGAGCTTGAGGAGATCATCTATTAGTGTTTGGGCATCCAACTCTTCTCCCTCCACTCTTGATATCTTGAGAAGTTTTCTAAACTCAAACTCTAGCTTTACATTAATATACTTGCTTGATTATCATTGTTCTTAAGCTAGATTTTATATTTGAGTTTAGTTTGATTTGATTTATATCTCTTTATTCACACACAACCTATTGAGCTTATTGTATTTACATTCATAGTATAATTTAGGGTTGTGGGTTTGTGACATTGAGAGTGAGCTTAATTGAGTTCTCACCTTGTTTTGAGGACAATCATTTGTCATATTTGTGCTTATTGTGAGAATCACTTTGTAATACACTTGTACATCAAGTGAGGAGTGTGTTGTGAGAGTCAGGGATCGTCCCAAGAGGAGTGGCGTCGGTTGACGTGCCTAGGGAGAGGTTGTAACCGAGCACTTGAGGGAGACACGGCTAGGTCCAACACTTAGTGGGTGTAGAGTGTGATTGCAAGAGTGTGAGTTGTAGAGTTTTCGGTTAGCTAGAAAACCGAGTGTGTAGAAGAAGTTCCGGCTTCCAAACCGGATTGTGTTAGTGGATTTCTCCCCGGGAGTGGGGAGCGGAGACGTAGGACGGAAGGTCCGAACTCCGTGATCATATCTTATGTTTGAGTGTGCTTTGGTGTTTATTCATACTTGTGTTTACATTTCTTGTCGCCATTGTCATTAGCTCATTATTTATATGATCCACTATCTAGTTTATATTGCTTACCCTTGTGTTAGTTGACATATCCTTACATACATCATATTGTATATCTCCTTGGTAGGATATATCATCTTGTGCTAGTTTATATATCCTTGCATATATATATTTTATCATATAGGATATATCTCATTGTCTATATTGCTTATCCTAGCTCATATATAATCGTTGCATTTCATACTTGCTAGGATAATTTGTTAAGTAATTTTAATTGGCATTTAAATCGGATTAGATTAGCATAAGACCCTAATCACCCCCCTCTAGGGCCTGACACCATCATGTGGAGAATACCCCAACAGAGGAGATATCACAGGTGTGGAGATTAATACAGCTCCACATTATCCAGATGGGACTGTATCCATTAGAGTGCCAACTGAGGTGACGCTAGGCAAGCACGGAGATGATTTGGAGGATACAAGTATAGTTGAGCAGGATCAGGGACCGACGACTCAAGTTCAAGATTCTATTACGGTTCAAAAGCTGAGGAGAGACATACGGATGCTAGCGAGGTATACAGATACAGTCGTTACGTATGCACTTCCGGTGGAGAGTATCGATGAGATAGTTCCTACTATATTCAGAGAGACCGAGCAGAGTTCGGAGGCTGATTTTTGGTAGATGGCTATGTAGGATGAGATGGAGTCTCTTCATAAGAACGACACATAACAACTTGTTGAGTTTCCAAAGGGGCTGAAGGCTATTGGTTGCAAATGGGTATATACGAAGAAGGAGGGGATTGAAAGTACTCCTGTGAGGTTCAATGCTAGGTTGGTTATGAAGGGATATGCACATGAGGAAGATATTAACTACAATGAGGTCTTCTCTCCGGTGGTGAAGTATTCTTCGATTCGGATTTTGCTAGCTTTGGTGACACAATATGGTTTGGAATTAGATCAATTGGATGTGAAAACAACATTTCTTCATGTGATCTTGATGAGGAAATCTATATGACTCAGCCATTAGGGTTCCAAACTATAGGGAAGGAAAAGTTAGTTTATAGGTTGAAGAAATCGTTATATAGTTTGAAGCAATCTCCACGACAGTGGTATAGGCGATTTGATAGGTTTATGCTCGGTCATTCGTACATTAGGACCCAGTTTGATCCTTGCGTGTATTATCGCAAGTTGTATGGAGGTGTGTATATTTACTTATTGTTTTATATCGATGACATGTTAGTTACTTCTACTTCCAGATCTGCGATAGATAGATTGAAGATTCAGCTTTCGAGCGAGTTCGAGAAGAAGGATTTGGGTGAAGCGAAGTGCATTTTGGGAATGGAGATCAGCATAGATAGAGACAATGATAGAATTTGTTTTACACAAGTAGCTTATTTGAAGAAGGTTCTATAGTGGTTCAATGTGAACATGGAGACGAAGCCAGTTAGTGTACTATTGGAACCCATTTGAAGCTTTCAGCTGATATTTCACCGAAGACAATTGAAGATAGAGAGTTGATGTCGAAGACTCTGTATGCGAGCGTAGTTGGGAGCTTGATGTACGTCATGGTTTGTACGAGGCCTGCCACGACCCCAATTTTAAAACCTAAAAAGAATATTGAAGCAGGACTAAACCTGTAAAAAATCCTCCAAAAATATATATTCATTAAAAGACCATCAAAATAGTCTCTTCATTAAACTAAAACCAACAATAAATATTCTTTATAACCCCAAAAGTTAATATTAATCCAAATAACTTGATATAACAAATATTTCTCAACTTGAAATAAATCTCAACCTAAAGGAATGAATCTAATTATTCCAAAACTCTCTATTTATCAACTAAACATCAAGACTTTATTTAACCTTCACCTAGAAGACAATAACAATCTCGAATTATATTTCTTGCTTCGTTCTAAGAATTTGAAAAATCATCAACTCCACCTAATCTCGAGTATCTGAAAAGAATAAAAACAACACAATGAGTTCACAACTCAATAAGTGAATAAATTCATACATTTAACACTGGTTTTAAAAACTAAAATAAATTGACTTGATAAGAAAAATACTAAAATAGTAAAAATTATAATGCAACATTTTCAAAATATATACATGTAATGGAAATAAGCAAGTCACGTCTCAATATGGTCAACACTTCGATACTTCGGTTGACTTGGCAAACCCTACTATTATATAGCCCGTGGTCGGGATGATGAGACCCAAACTTGGGCTCTTAGCGCTAAAATAAAAACCTCATAGTGGCACATTGAACCCTGTTTTAATAACTTGCTTATATTTGACATATACCGGTATACTGGTCTGAGATGCATATGCTTTAAGAAAATTATACAAAGTTTATAAAACTAGATGTGTTATACAAAAATGTCAAAGAGCAACCAATAGTGAAATAAATCAATCACATATGCATCTCAATCTACTACTATATAAAAAGAGATAACAATTAACAAAGAAAATAAGCATAGGCTTATACCAAATAACCACGTGTATTCATCCAATCAACAATTAGTATGCGAGCAACCATACGAAAGGGTATAATCCAGCAGAACAAACTTGCATATAGACAAGTAGATTTTATATGAAAAATACGCAGCGAATAATGTACAAATTCACCACTTACCTCAAGTCCACATGAAAACCAAATTTCACTCACGATGCCTCTACGAAAACTCTAGGTACCCCTAAAGAATAAATATAATAACCATTAATACAACCGTACTAAATAATATAATACATATTAAGCTCCATCCTATAAAACCATATTATATACTAATACTTAAGTACACTAGATGTTTCAAAGTTTTCCTCCCAAAAAAAAAAAATTCTGCAATGACATAAAATACATGTACATGTGGATAGTTATGCTTGCTAACTTATTTTTTAATATAAAGGAGATGATCAAGGGATGCACTAGGCTCAAGACTTGTCCATGGCTATGAGAACAAGGTCAACTACCTAGGATGTCGTTGTCAACATCATATATAATGAGATTTAAATAACTTCATACAAAAATTAGCTGCATAGAATTCATCAAAAAAGCAATACCTCTTATATTTGTGTAAACAATCACCACCTATCCTCCTTCAATACAAATCCGAATATTTTTTTTGTTGTGTATGCGACAGAAACGAACGGGAGGAATGAGAAGAAGAGGTTGACGGAAAGAATAGAAAGAGTTAGTGTGACGCCCCAGGGTTCACACAAGGCTGTAGTACCAGGTGAAACTCGGATTGTCAAACCTGTCAAGCACCAACCACCATGCTATGACAAGTTTCACTATCACAATCACTATCTCTCTAGTGGAAACAATAAATAGGTGAAGGTACAGACATGTAAAAATTAGAAATAGGACAACACTGGATATATACAGAAGAAGCATAAGAAAAATCAATAATGAGCCCAACTGGAATAAAATAGACATATCTCTGAGTCTGAACTGAATCTCAAATACAATGAGTCACATAAACAAAGTCTCACAATAGATCTCAACTCTATGAAACAAAATACCAATCTAGATTCTGAAATTTATCAACTACATGTGGATTTCTGCATTAACTACAAAATATGATAAGTAACTAAATGGACAACTAAGAAGTCCCATCAACCTGTGACTCTCCGTGCGTCAGACTCGCTGCCTGAAAGGGGGGAAAACAACGAGCGTCAAAGCACTAGCGAGATCATCACTACATCTCCTCAGGGGAAAGGGTAGGAGTATATAAGAAAATAGAGTCAGTACATACATATATCAAATCATTCATATAACTCTCTATGAATGAAAAATAAATAATCAATGATAAATACTCCAATCTTCAACGTAAAGAATAATCATCTCATCTCGAATTACGTCCGAGTGACCTGCTCTAATATAAGAGGATACCAACTAAGCTAAAACAAATATATCTGCCGTCCATAACGGGTGCATCAAAATCTCAAAGGAAATACCCTACTCGTGGGCAATCTATCATGGAAGTAAAACTTACAACTGATCAATTATCTATGTGT
The DNA here is from genome assembly GCA_022839385.1 of Asparagus kiusianus. Lineage (NCBI taxonomy): Eukaryota > Viridiplantae > Streptophyta > Magnoliopsida > Asparagales > Asparagaceae > Asparagus > Asparagus kiusianus. Next base: position 9,185 of record BQKN01061966.1, read on the forward strand.
ACATCATCTTGTACTATAGCGATACTTTTGTAATGCTCGTTACTCAATCGTTCTGCGGCAATAGGGTTTATTATTTTCCTATTCCGGATACATATAATAACGATACTATTGTAATATTCTTACTCAATCGTTCTGCGACAAATAGGTTTTATCTCCCTATTTCCGGATACATGAAATAACGATACTATTGTAATGCTCTTACTCAATCGTTCTACGGCAAATAGGTTTTATCTCCTTATTTCTGGATACATGAATTAATGATACTTTTGTAATACTCTTACTCAATCGTTCTGCGGCAAATAGGTTTTATCTCCCTATTTTTGGATACATGAAATAACGATACTTTTGTAATACTCTTACTCAATCATTCTGCGGCAAATAGGTTTTATCTCCCTATTTCTGGATACATGAATTAATGATACTATTATAATACTCTTACTCAATTGTTCTGTGGTAAATAGGTTTTATCTCCCTATTTCCGGATACATGAATTAATGATACTTTTATAATACTCTTACTCAATCGTTCTGTGGCAAATAGGTTTTATCTCCCTATTTTCGGATATATGAAATAACTATACTCTTTCATATGTATTCATCAGCTTAACGTGCGACAAAAAGTATGTTAACACAACATAATCTAAGTGTACGTGCACATATCTCAGTGTGCATGTCCATATCTGGTGTTCATCATCATCCCAGATGTTAAAAAACTCTTAAGCATTATATATAACAGTACAAGATCGAGAAACTCTCTCAAAAAAATAACAAACAAGAGCGAAACTCAAGAAACCTTTATGTAATATAATAAATCAGCACATCTGCAGTTTTCCGCAGAACATATCATTAGTAAATTGGGAATACCTTTCTCTGAACAAACTCTTTTTAAGAATAGTTTTTCGTTTTGGAAACTAGACTCACATAGCTATCATTTGACACTGATTTGGTTCAGTTTGGAGTTCATATGATATTTCTAATTTCTAGTCAAACATTTTATATGTGCAGCAGATTTTCTGCAGAACATAACAAGCATGATTATTTGCACAAGAAATCATATGTAAACCTTCAATCATGCACGAAACTTTAAAACAAAGAATAAGACATCTAAAT
>BQKN01061971.1:18677-36760 GCA_022839385.1 Asparagus kiusianus
CCCCCCCCCCCCCCGACGTGTCCGTTGTTGAATCTGTTTAAAAGGTATGATTTTTCTACTGAGCTTTAGAAATTTCAATTTTATTATTATTTATTGTTGAATTTGGTTTAAAACCCTAATTATGATAAAAAAAATAAACGAGTTCAATTCTGAAAACCCTAACTCAACTACATGTTAATTCATTTGAACAACACTAGTAATCATTATTGAGTTTTAAACACTTATAAACCCTAACACAATTAAGTTTTATTCGTGCTATAAGTAGGTGTGAATATTTAAGTTTGTGATGTGAAATATGTAAAATAAATTTTTTTTAAATAGAGTGATATATAACACATTATAATTTTTTATAATGTGTTATAATCCAATTTAGGTGAATAAAAAACAACGTTATCCCTAGACTTCCGTCTAATAATTACATCCAAATCTTTGGACTTATAATATATGATATACGACTCAGATTTTGGCAGGAGACAAAGTTTTCTCCCGGAAATGAGTGTTTATTTTATATTATACAAAAAAAAATTGGTACAGAAATTCGTAATTATTGGATCTGTCCTTCTCAGACGGGTTAGGAATATAGTAGTGCATACATCCAACTTTGTATACTTTGTATATTTTCATTCTTGAAAGTTTTGGCAGCACATATTCGTTATTCTCCGTGTACAATAAGTGTATGTTGTTATGCGTTTCGGGCTATTGCTGATACGCATAATAACATCCACACAGTGTACAGGGAGAACAGCGAGTAGGTGCTGCTGAAATTTTCAAGAAATGAAAATATACAAAGTATACGAAGTTGGATGTAAGCACTACTATATTCTTAATGGATAGAAGCCTTCCTATGTTAGCCGCTAGATTGATGTAATTAGTTTCTACATACATTCATATATATTTTATGTAGATAAATATTCATATTGTTAAATGATATGTGAAATATGTTTGATGTGTGTTGAATGTACAAGAGTCATGGATGTACTAGTAGTTGTGAGATTAATCATAGTTAATAATTATATATAATTTATAGATAAGGATAATTCCTGACAAATCATGGATAGATATCCCACGACTTGATAGATTTCGTGACATGCGAAACAAGGAGGGATGTGATGCCTTCATGCGTTATGCTGAAATGAATCCGAGAAATTTAAGAAGTGGTGCCATATATTGTCCTTGTTGTAGGTGTAGGAATATGAAGCTACTGAATAGGAATGATATACGGGTCCACCTAATAAAATCAGGTTTTGATGAAAATTATAAATATTGGAACTATCATGGGGAAGATATAACTGAAGATGAGGATCCAAATGTGCATGTTGGTACGTCCGGTGGCCAACGGATAGATGACACAATAACGATGTTGAATGATATTTTTCCTCGACCTAAAGAATATGATGTCGATGATGATATCAGAGATAAAAGTGAAGATGATATCGAAGTTGAACCTGAAGAGGTAGGAGATGTTGAAAGTGTCGAAAATTTTGATGATATGCATTCCTCCGAGGAAATAAAGCGAATAATGGAGCTACTAGAAGATAGTGAAAAGGACTTATATGATGGATGTACCGAATACTCTAAATTTTCTTTTATGCTGAAACTCCTACATATTAAGACACTTAGCGGCATGTCAGATAAATATTTCGAAATGCACCTTGATTTGCTTCGGACGGTAATTTCTGGAGGAGAGAATAGCATACCCCCAAACAACTTATCAAGCTGAGAAGATTGTCTCCGCTCTGGGTCTTGATTATAATAAGATTGATGCATGTCCGAATGATTGTATTTTGTACCATAAAGCCAATAAAGACCCTCAAGAGTGTCCGACATGTGGAGTTTCTAGGTGGAAGCAACGTACAAATTCTTCAACAAGGATTACAATAGAGACAGATGTAACGTCGAAGAAAATTCCTGCCAAGGTATTTCGACATTTTCCATGGGCTCCTAGATTACGAAGATTGTACATGAACAAAGACACAGCAAAGAACATGAGGTGGCACAAGGAAGATCGAGTAGATGATGGCAAAGTGAGACATCCTGCTGATGCTTTAGCTTGGAAGCATGTGGATAAAACTTATCCTCGTTTTGTCGAAGATTGCAGAAATGTAAGACTGGGTCTATCTAGCGATGGATTCAATCCATTTCGGTTAATGAGCTCTGGTTGGTCTACGTGGCCAGTTATATTAATGCCATATAATTTACCTCCATTGCTTTGTATGAAACAACCGTTTATGATACTTTCATTACTGATACCTGGTAAGCACGCTCCAGGTAATGATATTGATGTCTACTTAGAGCCTCTAATTGATGAGCTAAAACAATTATGGTCTGAGGGTATTTTATCTTATGATGCTCATTTAAAAGAGTCGTTTAGATTACATGCTATTCTATTGTGGACGATTAATGATTTTCCAGCTTATACTAATCTGTCCGGGTCCTCTACGAAGGGCAAGTGTGCTTGTCCTGTATGTGGTCCGGAATTTGAAGCTCTTCGACTACCACATAGCCGGAAGAGTTGTTATTGGTTTAATCGTTGGTGGTTGCCCTTGAGTCATAAGTACAGAACCAAATCAAATGTGTTTGATGGCACAATTGAGAAGAGAATGAAGCCACGTCAACTGACAGGTAACGAGATCGTAAAATTACTTGAGGGTTTTCCAAAAGTTAGGTTTGGAAAAAATCGATATTCTAAATTCAACCCAATTGGAGTAAGAGATTCCTTAAAGTCAAAAAAGTCATTGAAGCGAAAGCGGAAGGTCCAAAAAATGCAAGTTGTGAACGAAGCCGAAAAATTACCTAGAGGATGGACTAAATTTAGTATCTTCTTTCAGCTACCTTATTGGCAAAATATTAAAATCCGACACAATTTAGATGTCATGCATATTGAGAAAAATATATGTTATAACATAGTGTCAACTCTCCTACAAGATGCAAACAAGTCGAAGGATGACCTACGGGCGCGTCAAGACCTGACTGCTTTGAATATCCGGAATGATTTACAAGCTCAAGATGTTGGTCTTAAAAAATTAAAGTTGCCTCCGTCTCGTGTTACAATGTTAATTGAGCAAATGCATCGATTTTGTGAAATTCTCAAATCGATAAAGTCGTCGAATGGTTACTCTGTTAACCTATCAAATAATGTCCAGGTGCAAGAGAGAAAACTCTTAGGTCTGAAGACCCATGATTATCACGTTCTTCTCCATCAACTACTGCTAGTTGCAGTCCGTAATAATATGGATAAAGAAGCGTCGAAGATTATTATTGAGTATTGTGGATTCTTAAGAAAATTGTGCTCTAAAGTCATAGATGTAGATGAATTTAAAAAGCTTGAAGCCGATGTTCGAGTTACGCTATGCAATATGGAAGTAATATTCCCTCCTTCATTTTTTACAATTATGGTCCATCTTACCCAGCATCTTGCAAGAGAGGCTAGAATCGCCGGTCCTGTAACTTATCGTTGGATGTATCCGATTGAAAAGCAATTTACGGTTTTTATTTCATTCATTAAATATATATGCATTTTTAAAATTACCATGCTAATGATTACCTCTTCTTATAATTTTAAGATACTTAGGCTCCATGAAACACAATGTTCGCAATCGAGCTCGTCCCGAGGGATCGATAGCTGAAGGATATGTGGCTAACGAATGCTTTTTGTTTGCCTCACGTTACATGCATAAGGAAAAAACCACATCTCAAGTTGACGATAAGGAGAGGAATCGTGAAAAATATCTGAGATGTCTATTAGATCAAATTCATGCATATGTGTTGGAAAACCTTGATATGTTCGAAGGCTATCGAAGGTAACAAATAAAATTAGTAATATAGATGAGAAGTATTCATTTTACATATAGTTTATCAATAAAAACTTATATATTGTTTATATAGGCAACATCTGGAGAAGCTTAAGAATGAAATAACCGGTAGGAATGCAGCGCATAATATTCAGAAAAGACATAAGAAAGAATTTTCTGACTGGTTCAGATTTGATGTAGGTGTTTTACAATTAATTGTTGAACATTCATGATATACCATCACCTAAATATTCTCAAATTATTTGGCGTAGGTTGAAAAATCACTTCTTGATGGCACTACATTATCAGATAAGATTATTTTCCATGCACAACATCCTTATCACGAAGTGAGACGTTATAATGAGCATTTGGTCAATGGATATAAATTTCAAACGCTAGAGACCGATGATAGGAGGGTAACCCAAAACAGTGGGGTCATGGGTTTATTTGCTCAAGAATGTTTTTCAAGTATAAGAGATCAGAACCCAATTCAAGCTGACATACTATATTATGGCCAAGTAGAAGATATTGTTGAGGTAATTTACGGGTTTGGTAAACCAAAACAATATAGTTACACGATGTTCAAGGTTCGGTGGTGTCCTGTAAAAAAGCAAAAGGATCATTATGGATTTACACTAGTCAATCTCCATCGAGAAGTATATACAGATGAGAAATTCATTTTCGCAGAACAAGCTGATCAGTGCTTTTACGTGAAAGATCCGAATATCATGTCTGATTGGGTGGTTTTGTACAAAGAGCCAAGATCTCTTGTTCTTCCTAATAACAATGAAAAAAATATTGAAGAAAGTGAAGATAATTATACTGAACCAATTGGGGCATCTGATGACGTTTGGCAAGAATTCTCAAACACACAGAATGTGACCCTTGATTTTGTATGAACTATATATGTTACACTGCCTTACCGACTTTCATATTATCATATTAAAAACTATGAGGAAAATTGTATTTTCAGATGAGGAGGCTCTTCAGCCCGGGGGGTGATCGAAGACGAAGTATCACACCGGGTACCGGTGCTGATGATACACCACCATCTTCGGATGCAGGTATAAAAATTATTTCAATATTTTTTGTAAATTATTAGCTAGCAGAAAACTCATAGTGTTCATATGTTACAGATGTGGGTTATTCATCACCCGGCCCCTCTGATGCAGCACCAGAACCATCCTCCGATGAAGGTATTCATTATTTAACATTTGATAATGGTCTCTTGAAAATTTATATTGATGATTCTCCTTTCTTATGTAGGTGCTGCTTGGACCCTAACATACCCTTCGTATACATTCCACACTGACTTGCGTCTGAAGATACAAGACTATCTTAGTTTACCCTTCCCTCCGGACTCTCATAAGTCCAAACCTGACTCAATGAAGTTTCACTCACGTGCTGCGAGAAAGTTGGAGGAAATGCTTCCAATGTTGCAGATTAGGAAAAATGCTGCACTCGCAGCAAAAGAAAGAGAGAAAGCGAATGGTAAATTGTATAAATACTTTTAACTATCTCCTTGCTTATTTTACCAATTCCAGAAATTTTAATTATAAACTTTGTTACAATAACCAGTAAGACAAATTATTTAAGGTAGATGCCTCATGCACTGGTTGGTATTTTTGCTTCTGTAAGCTAGTGTAATTTTATTATAGTACATAGTGTTATTATATTATATGTAAGCAGTAGTATAGTAGGGTATCTCTGTATAAAATTTAGTTAGAATTCATGCATAATGGTCTTTTCAGATTTATATATTTTATGATATATTATCTTATTGTTATTATTATAAGTGCTAAGCCAGATCGCATAGAGAGCCGACGTGGTGGAGGTAAGCCTGAATCGAAACAACCACCAAGAGGAATGAGGACGGTAATTCAGTAGAATAGTTATAATTTGCCCACTGGTCCTTGGTCGATAAGATTGAATGCATACGTTGGGGTTCTCGTGCGTAGAGCGAGCATTATCAACCCTTATTTTCACTCACTAGTAGAAAATCATGTATTCTAGACGGAATATTCTAGACGAAATTTTTTCCGTCTCGAATGTATTAAACTAGACGGAAATTTTTCGTCTAGAATATTCCGTCTAGAATAAAACATTCTAAACGGAAAATTCCGTCTAGAATAGTATCCTAGACGGTTCCTTTATTTTTTTATTTTTTTTGAAAAAACCAGGTATTCTAAACGGAAACTTCCGTCTAGAATAGTATCCTAGACGGAAATTTCCATCTAGAATACATTGACCATTTTTTTTAAAAAAAATTTCCCAATAAACCCGCGAATGCCCTCCCTTCCCCCTAAAACGAATAATTCAATCCCCAAATTTGTTTTCATTTTCAGGAACCCCCCTCCTCTTCCCTCTCCCTCTCCCTCCTCAACCTCACCCCCTACCCCTCTCTCCCCCTCTACTCCCTCTCCATCTATGGCCTTCGACGATGAGCAGCTCCGACGAGCAGATCTCCAAAGCCTTCTACGAGCTCTCCGCCATCCTCCTCTCAATCCTCTGCTCGCTGCCTGGATCCGGTCCTCCGCCATTGAGGATCCAGGCGGTGCCGAGATCTCCGTCCATGAGGCGGAGCCAGATGACGTCGGCGGCGTTCGCTTCGCTCTTGCTGGGGGTTTCGTTCGCTATGATGCTCTCTAGATCAGTGACGTTCGTGATTGGGATTATGCTGATGCCTTGGGTGCTAGGGTTTGTGATGGTGTTGTATTTCGTCGGGATTGTTTCGAGCTTGTCGGCGATGCTTTGCCCTAGCTCGTGGGTGGCGGGATCGAGAACAAGTCCCAAGGAGATCCACGTTAAAAATCTCTGTTCTTGGTTGAATTCGCCAAATTTGATGATTAATCTTGCTGAGCTGAGGAAAAAATTTAATCTTATATTTAGTTAAATGAAAGTAAATTTAATCTTATTGTGATTTGGATAAAATAAATGTTTGAGTGACATATTTCTTGCACTGCGTGGTGTCCATGTTGTTATGGGAGTGAGAAACTTGGCTGCTGGTAATACTGTTAAAGAAGCAATTGTGAAGGGAATACCCGCTGCTAAAGTTGACGTACTCGAAAATTAATTGAGAATTTCTTTTTATCTCATCATCCATAATCTATATTATCATCAGGTATACAAGGACAGGAATGTAGTTGCTCAGCTTGTTAGAAGAGCTGAAAGGGCTGGCTTCCAGGCAATTGCCCTCACTGTGGATACTCACAGGCTTGGCCGGAGGGAGGCTGACATCAAGAATAGGTGTTTTCTTCATTTCATTTGTAGACACAATTTATCACTATATGCACATGGAGCCATCAATACAGTACATGTTCTTGAAGTTTTTATGGACCTTAAAACCAGCCAGAAGTCTTGTTTAATTTGAGATAAATTAACTAACACAAACACAATTCACTGCCTTAATCACAAAATATGGGGTGATATACGTGCATCATGTAGCTATGTGATGTGGTCATATACATGAGTCATACACATGCACCGTATTTGTTTTAGTGTAGGCTAGTCCTATCAATGTTTGTATTTGTTTAATCCATGTTTGTTTTAGTGTAGGCTAGTCCTATCCACTCTCAACTCCTTAAAATTACACTGATTTTTTTTCTTCCCTTTGTTGTTCCTGATATTCTAATTTCAAGCACCCTCATTTTTTTACATGATGGCTGTCAGACATTCAAATTTTTGTAAGCCTTGATAACCATATGTCATTTTGCCATTTTCCTTTGACTTCATGTGTATTGTAGGGTTACATGATAGTATTCCTGTCGTCACACGGTTCTCTAGAGGCTCTTGCTCACTCTAATCATCCTGACTTTGGCTCTATAGACTGATGTTCTCTCCAATTTAGTTGTCATGTCTGATCACTTCTGAATTTTTCTCGTCTCAAACCTTTTCGCTGAAATTTTTAGGCATTAAAGCTCAAACGAACTTGAAAGATATCAAGGTGGTTACATAAATTAACCACTTTCTCAATTTTGAAAGCTACCTCATTTTAACAATTTGTATCTCTTTATAATATTTCTTCTGCAGATTCACACTGCCTCCATTTCTAACACTCAAGAACTTTGAGGGCTTGGACCTTGGAAAGATGGACAAGGTGAACATTGAATTGCACTATACAGTTACAGATCTTTCCGCTTTATTGATATTATGTTCTAAGTTGGTTTTGTTATTGTGCAGGCTGATGATTCTGGTCTGGCATCATATGTTGCTGGGCAAATTGACAGATCTCTGAGCTGGAAGGTACTTTTAAACTATATTTGTGCTTAAACTTAAAGATCCTCTAAATTCTTTTAGCTATAGTTCTGTATGGGCATCCTACAGTTTTATATGAATAACCCTTGGCTTTCTCAATCCATGCTTCTGGAGCATAATTTCCATTCTGCTCTATAAATTCAGAAGTCCTATTTTCTTTTATTTAAAAAATTCAACCAATTATGGATTCATCGATAAATGAAACCAAACAATTGGTGAATGCTGTGAAAAGCTTGATATACTACACACATGGTAATGTTGTGAGTCTATGGTTTTTTATGATATCAAATTCTTCAGGAGGCAATTCAGTGTTTCACGTTGATGTTCTTCGCAACATACTCATTTTATTTTCTTCAATATAATTAACATAAACTCACTCAATCAATTACATGTTATATGGGAATCTGCATCTCATATTATCCATACATTTCCCGTCACGACTCTTAGGTGTTTGCAATGTGTGTACGTTTAGCTGTTTGATTCATTTTATGATAATAAATATATCACCTCTTCCTAACATTTCTTTGCCATTTATATTTTCAGGATTTCAATTGTGAAGGGAATACTCGTTGCGTGGTGTCCTGTAATTTATAGGGAAGGAGTTGAAGAAGCTTCTGCAGTGTCATAGCCATTGTAAATAATTTATGTAAAAGTTTGTAAACAATTTATGTATCTCTCTATTATTTTGGTGAATGTATTATTTGAATATAATGAAATTTGATATTGGAATATAATTAGTTTGTGTTGGATATGAATATAATTTATTGTTCAATATTGTGTACATGCACTCAAAGTAGATTCTGCAAAAAAAAAAAAAAAACTACTGTAGCATAGCATCCTAGACGGAAATTCCGTCTAGGATGCTCAAATTCCGTCTAGGATAGCTTATTTTTTTTTAAAATTTAGAAAAATTAAAAAACATCCTTCTATCTAGGATGAGTATCCTAGACGGAAATTTCCGTCTAAAATACTCATCCTAGACGGAAAATTTTTCCGGCTAGGATAAAGTATTCTAGACGGAATTTCCGTCTAGAATATTTCGTTTAGGATGTATTCTACATCCTAGACGGAAACTTTCTAGACGCGTATTCTAGATGGAATTTCGTCTAGAATACACATCCTAGACGGAATTCTGAGTATCCTAGACGGAATTTTCCGTCTGGGATACCTTATTTTTTACTTGTGACTTCCGAGAACTACCATGGACCGCGTACGAGGTGATATGGACTGAGCTTATGGTAACTGCATATCGCTTTAGCTCTTCATTTATTAATAATTAGTAATTGATATTAAATTATCCGAACTAAATGTGTATGTAAATCTACAGAATTGCTTCTGCCTGGAGGACTTCGAGGGGGCTTGGAATTATGTGTTTAATGTCAAGGTTGAAGCAGTCCTCAAACAATGGAGGCATGAGATCAAACACTTTACTTATGACAGGTATGAAGAGGACTGATAGAGGTTTTTAAACCTCGATGACCGAGTTGACGAGCTTCATTTCACGGCTCTCCTCATGTATTGGGATAGCGATGCCGCCAAGGTTAGTTTCATAAAAACTACTTTATAAATAAAAGATATTATTTCATTGCATATTTACTGAAATATTTTTTTAAGAATAAATCCATGAAGGGGTCAGAGAATAGAAAGAAGAAGTTGTATGATCACCACTTGGGCGCACACTCCTATGCCAATCTGGAGGATGTTTATTATCATGATACGGTATATGTCATTTAAAGCTTAAAATGATCTTAATGCTTAATACGATTATGAAATTTAATAAATGTATAATATGACAGGGAAAATAAAAAACGCTGATACACTTGAAGGCAAAAGCGGCGTATGGTACTTTTCGTGATAGGTATAGGGTTGAGGAGAAGAATCAAGAAAAGATCAAGGCAAATCTCAATTTGGTGGTAAGACTTATATATATCTTAAGTAGTATTATTAACTCTATTTCGTTGAATATTACGAGAAAACTAGAGCACAAATAATATGATCTTTACCTTGAGTTAACTATATATTTGTGATTTAGGTGGGATTTGAGACTGCATCTAAGGAGGCTGCATCAATGAGGTTGTTGCAGGAGGGGGAACAAGGCGAGTCGGACCCTCATATGCTTTCTACAGAGGAGAACATCATTCTTACGCAGAACGTAATGGGACATAATAGGTATAGATGGTAAAAGATCAATTCAATTTGAATGCTACGTTCCTATTTATATTTGTTTACATTATTGATTCGAAAGCAAAATCTAAATTTATTTCTTCTTAATAATAGGAGAAGAAGATATCCTCTGCATGGTGTTGGAGCTTCACCCGACATAAGCATAAGATCATCCACAGCATCCTCCACGCCATCTATAACAACGAGAGCAGCCCCAAGAATTTTTCAGGTCATGCCATTTATCGCACGCATCTCCGCGTACTTGTTTGACAAGATTGATCCAGAACTACATATTCATGTGACTACTGAGATGACTAGAGTTGCGAGGATGACCAACTCAATGGACGATCTCATGGGGTATGCAATAGAACATTTAGGCGGTGTGATTCACCATAACGCATACGGTGGAATCATACAGATCATAAGCTCGATTGGCGATAATTCCGATGCTAGGCAGAGCAGCGTTCAGGTACATTATTTTTTTATATGTATAAATTCATTTTTGTTTACTATGTTATTAAACACCATATAATTATTTTTCAATTGGATCTTCAGAGTGGAGATATTGGAGGGAGTAGCACTCGTTCTCGTAACCGGGATAGAGATGCTACTGACGACGACGAGAGTTGAGGTTTTTTATTCTTGTTAATGCAATAAACAGTTTTATTTGTTATAATACTCTACTTTTATTCATGTTGTGTACCTTATCTAAATCAAGTGTATTGTTAGTGAACATGTGGTTGGATGTATATATTGGTCCAGATTGATTGATGTATATTTTGGATTGGATGGTTGGATATGTGTATTGTGTATGATAAAATTGTTGGATATGTGCATTGGATGGTTTGATTATATTTGGTTATTAATGTAGCTGTTATGAATTTTGATTATATTTGGATGATTGGATGTATTCATGTAATTCTATAGGAAATCGAAAATTTTAAATATTTTTTTGCTGTAAAACTATCAAACTAGACGGAATTTCCGTCTAGGTTACCGTAACCTAGACAGAAATCCGTCTAGGTTGGTTTTACTACAACCTAGACGGAAAACCGTCTAGGTTGGTGCAACCTAGACGATTTTCCATCTAGGTTGGCGCAACCTAGACGATTTTCCATCTAGGTTGGCAACCTAGACGGACAACTGTCTAGGTTGCCAACCTAGACGGAATTCCGTCTAGGTTGGCAATCTAGATAGAATTCCGTCTAAATTGCCAACCTAGATGAAAATTGCACAATCGTCTAGGTTGCTTTCCGTCTAGATTGGTAACCTAGATGGAATTCCGTCTAGTTTGCGCTAATCTAGACAGAAATATTCTAGACGGAGCAAACTAGACGGATTTCCATCTAGGTAAACCAATCTAGACGGAATATAGAGCAACCTAGACGAAAATTTCCGTCTAGGTTGCTCATTTTTCTACTTGTTTTTACAGCTATAGTTTTGTCAGTCGATTAGTCGATCGACCAATAGAGTCAGTCGACCGAATAGTGTTGTCAGTCAATCGATATATTGACCAGTCGACTGAAACATGTTTCTGTTACTATAACGGATAGTTGATCAGTCGACCAAAAAATCTATTTTTGGAAATACATTTTTGTTTCTTTTTGGGAAAACGTGTTTGCAAAACCTATTTTTGGAAATATATTTTTGTTTTCATTACATATTATGATTTTTTATTGTTTTTGATTTTGATGAAAAGGTAGAGTGGTTGCCCAAGGATACATTATGACGAAACCTTTGCACTTGTTGCAAGGATGGAGAAAATTCTTATGTATTATGTTTCTTTTGCATTTGCTAGTGTTAATTTTTTTTTTTAAAATGAATGAAACAAAATTCGATTGATATTGACTTCCACGATACAAAAATCTTTTATGAATGCTTAAAATATTTCTCAAATTTTAGTACTTCATTCTCGAATAAAACATATAGATGTTTAACATCCATTTTTGCGTGATCATAGGAAAGATGTGTCCCTTGTTTATATTGATACATAATCTCAATTAGCGGACATCTTCACCAAGCATTTTTCCGAAGAAAATTTTTTGTTGTACCAGAGGTGAATTGGGTATGTGCATCCATTGATTCATGTTTTCTTGATCACTTATTTATATTCTTCAAAAATGTTATTTTATGATTTTTTATGGATTTGTTGATTAGGTATGTTTTGATGTTATTGTGTGTTCGGGTGAGTCTCTAGTCAGAAAAAATAGTTTCACAACTCTCTAGTCAGTCGACCAGTATACATATCAATCGACCGATTATCCTGTACAGTCGACCGGTATCTGATACCTTAAGTCGACCAATACATTTTAGTAGTCAACCGATTCATCATCCAATAGAACTTTCATGACTTTCACGATTTTCATGATTTTTTCGTGATTTCCTTTCATTTGATATATGATTTACTTTCATGATTTTCCTGACTTACTTTCATGATTGCCGACTTTCATTTGGAAATATCTTTTCATGATTTATGATATTTGGCTCTCATGGATTCATGGATTTTCATGATTTTCTTCATAGATTTTTCATAAATATTTCCGGATGACATCTTTGGTTCCACGTTTTGTTACCATTGAAGTTTTATTTGTCTAGTGTCTTTGGATCCTCATTTCGTCAATCGACCAAATGGTTTTCTTTTATATATATATTGAGACCTTTAAAACACCTCTTCATAATGATATATATATGTGTCACTTTGCGTATGATTTGTGATTAGTATGTGTTTTGCTCACATATTGTGATTAGTATGGTTATTGCATTAGTATTTCATTTGATATATGCTCTGTGCTTTTTCGATAGGGAGAACTTTCCCTATTTATTTATACTCACTGTGCTTATATGTAGGGGGAGCTTTCACTCTCTCTCTTTTTTTATTGCTTTTCCCCATTTTGATGTTGACAAAAGGGGAGAAACAAGTCTATTGTGAGTATCTCATTTTCTTTTGCTTACTATTGGTATCATGCATGAGTGTTATAAATTGTATATTCATTTGGTATCATGCATGTTTTTCCATCCTCATTGTGTAAATTATTTGTCATCATCAAAAAGCGAGAGATTGTTAGGTCTCATGTTTATGAGCCTATTGTCTAATCTAGTTTTGGTGATTAACAAATAAATTGTAACACCACCTCCTAGTAATTGAATCGGCCGTTCTTATCCGAAATCCAAGCTCCCAAAGCTTATAAATACAGCCCTATGGCCTTCATTTGCATAGATACGGAATTCTCAAGCATCAGTGAATCTTTGTCGAACTAAAGAGTGGGGAACACAAATTTCAGAGAGGAGAAAGAGATGTCAGCGAGCTATTCAGCATAAAGAGGAAGAGTTCGAGAGATCTGTATACGTTCATCCATTTTCTTGAGATCGTACCTAGCTGTGATTCTCGATAAGAGTGATTATCTCGCTTTGCCGAGATAGTTACTTCAGTTTCTTGTCTCCTTTGCGAGGCAACGAAACTTATATTTGGATCTGATCAGTCAGTGGTCCATGGATACACCCTAACATAGGCGAAGATCCCATGCAAGCAGCAGGTGATAAATGTCCGTTGTGTGTGTTTTAAAGAGAGTTTTAATCTTTTTATTTTTATTGTGTAAGGAGACTTATAAAAAGTCTTTCTTGTTTGAGTTCATTGTAACGATTGAAATTGTAATGAGTCTACTAATAAAAGAATCAACTTTCCACTAAAACACGCAAGCGACCATAGTGGGATCCAACAGCCTCGCTACCGAGGCTGACGTGTCGTAACCACTAATCAAGATCCTTGTGGATGAAGAGGTCAAATACGAGTTTAGCCAGCAGAAGTTTGAGGAGTATGTCTCCTCCTCCTCCTCCAGATCTTCCTCTCTCTACAAGCGCAAAAAGACCACTTCCATGAAGAAGGTTAATTGGCCTTCAGATCTAAAAACTCAGGGTGATAATCTTCGCCCGAATACTGTTGAAGCCTCCTTGTAGGTGTAAATTTTGATCTCCCAAAATAGGGATTTCGTTTGTATTGATAAGAACAGCTTATTACAAACTAATAATCAAATGTTTACAACAGAAGCGGAGGGAATGCCCTCCTTGTTTAACGTGGGGACTTTCGATAGCTATAGGACGCTTCGCTCGGTTCTCGCACGGAGTCTGCTTCCCTTGGATGATCCGACTGAGGTTGCTAGTGAGCTTCAGTACTTAGTAGAAGCTCAAGTCGTTAGAGTTCAAGTCTCTGAGTTCGATGGCAATCAGGGGCCGAAACTGGGAGAAGATGCTACAGTGCAAAGATTATGCAGAGAGCTTGTCGTCGACTCCTTTGAGAGTCGAGAGCTAGTGGTTCAGTTGACTAAGTGAATTAATCAATTAGCTATGAGCGAACTGCTGAACCCCTTTTTCGAAGCCAGGAGTGGTTCTTAAATAGAGGAGAGACGGCGTGGTCGCTCCTTGAATCATGGGATATGATCATGTGTCGTTAGGAGATACCATGCCTTGGGTTTTTACTATGAGCAGCTGCTTGATGGGTTTGGAGTACTGTACTCCTTCCCTTCACGTTGTGAGGAGTGGGATGGCCCCTCCTTGTACGTGGGATAGCGGCTGCCCAGTACTCGAGTGGGTTTAGCCAGCTTGCCGTTTGCAGGCGGATTCAGCTCTTGACTCGTGTAGGTGAGGCGAGCTTCCCACGGGCAGACTTGGCGACTGACTGGTCACTCGTACTATGAACGGCTACTTGATGGGCTCAGAGTACTGTACTCCTTCCCTTTACATCGTGCGCGTAGCGAGAAGGCCCATCCCAGTACGCAGCGTAGCGGCTGTCAAGTACTCAAATGAGTCTAGTCAGCTTGTTGTTTGCAGGCGGATTCAGCTCTTGACTCGTGCAGGCGAGGTGAGCTTCAATCGTGAGTGTGCAGGCGGATTTAGTGACTGCATGAATTTGACTGGTTGCTCGTACTACGAGCAGCTACTTGATGGGCTCAGAGTACTGTACTCCCTCCCTTCACGTCGTGGGAAGTGGGAAAGCTCATCCCTTTATACGGCATAGCGGCTGTCGGGTACGAATTCGATTCTCAACTCGTGCGGACGAGTCGAGTATGCAGACGAATCTGGATGATATTGGCTCGTGCGTGTGAGTCGATCATACAGGTCAATCTGTGATCAACGACCACGGGAGAATTTAGGGATCGTGCGGTTTGGGTTCGCACCGGTGAGTCCAGTCCATGGGTGAGCCCCCACCCTTAATTTGCGTGGACACTCTGACTCGCAGGTGAATTTGATGTAAGCTTGCAGAGGTATTTTTTACCATCAACAAGACCCCCTTCAAAGTTTTCAAACCTAAACTGGCTTGCGTGCAGTCTGGAATACTTTGAATAAAGAAGTTTTTGACGAAACAAATGTATTTGGTTACCTTTAGGGTTTTTAGCAAACCCTCAGCTATCAACGGGTTTGATTTGCCTTTACCGATCACCGTTTGAATCGGGCTAGGCATACTATTCCCCTCAGTATGATGAGTTATTCAGTGGTTTCTCTAAGGCTTAATGCCAAGATTTCTACTCTAACCCTTAGCCGTCTGAGGCGTGGGTTTAGGTGAGACCATTTCATCGGTGGTTCATGACTCTGGACGAGTCGTGTTATCCGTAATTCGTCTTCAAAGGTGAACAAATCGTTCAGGCGAAATTCATTTTCGCAGGCAAAATTTTGAATTTGTGGGGTCGAGCCAGGTTTTTGCAGGTGAAACCCTTCCTTTGGTCAGAATTAGATTTGGTAGGGGGTGAACCACGTGTTCGCCGATGAGGCTTCGTGCTTTCCAGCTAAGGCGGCGTGGGTCTGTCAGGTCGCATCAATTGTGATTCAAAAGTGTGACGTCAGCTTCATGCACCTAGCTCAATGACGAATCGTGGTCGTGGTTTTCGAATCTAACCGTTAGATTCAGTCATAGATTTTGGTTCGGGTCCCGGGTTTTGACCGGCCCGTCTCCCGTTTCGACGGTTCCTTCGTAACAGAAAAAGAGAACGAACTGTGGAGAGTAATCTGGGCCACCGATTTCGATCGTGGTCACGTCTCTTAACCGCCAGTGTTTCGCCTCTTGAGATTGATCGTGGCCACGCAAGCCTCTTCGCCTTTAAATAGGCTTTGTTCCCCTCTTTCAAAAGCTACTGTGCTTGGGAATTTTGTTCCGTGAAAATTTTCTAAAGAGAAAGAATTTCCGTTTCGTCCCCGATTCCTAGACATAGCACCGAAATCCAAGAAATGCGTTTCAAAGGGAGGAGGTCCTGGACGCTATTCTGATCGCCTCGTCACTGGTACGATCGCCAGCGCGCCTGAGACGCACTTGGGTAAGTCAAAAGGTTTGTCTGACGACCTTGTGTTGGTTGCCGACGTCGGGTCGGGAGGATGAGTATTGCTCGTCTTCCCCAGTGGATTCTATCATTTTTTTGGCAGTTTCCCTGATTTGGATAAAATCGGCCTTTTTCAGGCGGATTTTACATTTGTTCGCAGAGGGTGACTTCTTTCTTTACAGGCAAAATCGGCCTTTATCGGGCGAAGGCGAACTCATTTTTGACAGGCGAGTTCGACTTTTTTCTGGTAAAGACGAACACAGCCTATACGGGTAGATCTCGTCACTGTCAAGTGGATTCCGCCTTCTGACAGGCGGATTTACATTTGCCCACTTTGGCTTGATAGACGGATTTGCCCCTAGGGCGGACTCCGTCCTGATTCTTTGGTTCTGTCTTGCAGCAACCTTTTCTGACGATGCCCTCCCGAAGGGCATGGCTATCGGTCTCGCCGGAGGTACAGGCTATACGACGCTACCCCGATTCCTTTTCTTGGATCCGGTACCCGTGTTTGCTACCGATAAGCCGGACGGACTGATAAAGAAAGTCACCGACGGGCACCCTTTGACATTACGTGAGTTGACTACCGACACGGTGTTGACAGACGAGGCCAGAACGGAGCTACAAAAGCCTCAGTTTTTGTTCGGTGATGTCATGACTGATCCTTCCGCCCTGTTGATCAGGGAGAGCAGGTGGCTCCGCGTAGTGGACGAGGTCCACTACTATCTTCTCAGCATACCGAGAGGATTCTCGATTGTCGAGCTGCGGTGCCTTGCAGTCCCAAGAGTGATGAACTGGGATTTGACCCCAACTCAAGACGGGGTGACTTGCGGTGTCTTTACGGGCTCTACGGCTGGGTACGGGGTGGACTGTAAGGACCATAAATTTTTGATACTAGTTAAATTAATTATTTTAGTATTTTAAAATATTTAATTATGATTTTTAAAAGAGTGTTTGTATTTTTCTTGAATTTCTATAATTTTCTAAGATTTAAAGTCTAAGTTTTATATTTATTTAAATGATATTAATATTTATAAATTAATTTTATGCAGTGAAAATTTATGGAATTTATCTGTTACGTTATCGATGCTATTACATATCATTTTAAATAATACGTTGTATTATTTTTATTATTACATATATTTTCGTATAATACGTTGTATTATGAATTACGTATTATTTGTATAATTTGCTATATTATTTCTACTGTTACATATTATCTGTCGTATTAGTATAACTTGTACGTTTTACTGTGTATATAATTATCCCATAATTGTTTGATATTAAATATAAGTAAATATATTTTATTTATTAATTATTCTCGTTTAATTGTACAATATGGGTATATTTTGACTATTTCGTATCAACTATTGAATTAGCACAACATGTACGTTTTTAATTATAGATAATTATTTTGTAATTAGTTTAATTTTTTAAATACCGTAATTATTTATTTTAATTATTTTTGTCTTAAACCCTAACCCAAACCCTAATATATAAATATACATAAATCCTCTCTTTCTTTCTCTCTCTCTCTCTCTCTCTCTCTCTCTCTCTCTCTCTCTCTCTCTCT
>BQKN01061971.1:42311-89835 GCA_022839385.1 Asparagus kiusianus
TCTCTCTCTCTCTCTCTCTCTCTCTCTCTCTCTCTCTCTCTCTCTCTCTTTTTCTTCAGCCGCCGCCTCCTACCTTTCTCTCTCCTTCTTCATGTTCACGAAAACAACCCACACAGCCACTCCGCAACCCCCGCTGCTCCGCTCGTCATCCGCTCGTCACCATCTCAGATCTCGAACCCGCCTGAGCACGTCGCCGCCGCGAGCCTCCCCTCCAACGTCGTCCTCGCCATCCACCCGTGTCGCTATCCTCCTCAACAACCACCAGCCTCTCGAAGCCTCCGATCAGCACCGACGAACCGCCTCTCCCTCGATGACACCTCCCCTACCTCTTGTAGTGAGGTCGCACCACCCAACCTTAAACCCGCCAGCAGCACCACCCTGACCTGACCGCATCGACACCCTCCTTGACCTCGAGCTCCATCCCCCAGCCAACCGTAGCGCTGCTACTCTCCCCTCTTCCCCCTCCGACCCTAAGCCGCTGCCCAACTCCCGCCATGACAACAACCAGCCTTCACCGCCGGCAGCAAACAACCCCGACGTTGAGCAGTCCCTTCCCCGATCCCCTCGCCTCAGCCCGACGTCGACCACCCCCTACAGATCTAACCAGCACCCCGTCAGCCTGACGCCGAGCCGCTGTTCTCCAGCTCCCTCCGACGTGTCCGCCTCGTCGACAGCCTCAACCTCTTCACTCAGTCGTCCTAGCCGCCATCAACTCTAGATTCGACGTCATCAGATCCAAGTCACCTCGATCGTCACACGCCGCGTCCGCATCGGCGTCGTCACCTTGTCATCAGACCCCTTAGTCTTGCAGGCAAGATCCCGAACCTTGATTATTTTATTTTAATTCTTAGTTTTATCGTAAATTATTATGTGACTCGTCATTCAATTTTTAGATCTGGTATGAGTTAATTAATTAGATTAGTCTGTGATATATTATTACCTGCGTGGAATTGCTTGAAATGAATAGCTGTGTGGAAGCTTGTTGTATTTTCACTTAGTTGTTATCCAATAGGCGAGACTGTACATGAAGACGATTTCTGTTAAAAGTATGATTTATAAGCGTGCTTCAAAGCATGGCTATACTCGCTCGACATCGATATCCCGATGTGAGGAGTCCCGAATTCCCTCGATATCAATATCTCGGTAAGAGGTTTCCTTGATTATTATTATTATAGCATTGACTAGACGATACACTCTTGATCGGACGTGTTGTGGGTCAAAGTTATGTTCATAGTTTTACAGAAGTCGTTCCACGGTAACTCTGTGGCTAGTGCACAATATTTCATGTACAGTTGCGTAATTAATATGACAATATGAGGTTATAAAGGGGAATTGGACGGAGAATATAGCATGTATATAAACGGGCACAACGCTTTCTTGTTATCGTGATATCGTGAGTGTTATGTACATGGGCCAGAGGGCCAATACTTGACTTGAAGGCGGCCCTCGGACGACTTTACGGGGACCCGATTATGTACATCAAAATATTCTTCCCCAATTCAAATAACATGTAAAACAAGAATAATATGCTTGCGTGCTTTATGGTGGACTTTGTTAGTTTTGTTGAGATGTAGACCAGTGTTGTTCTTTTCATACATAGATCGGGATTCATATTTAATTATCTACAATTTGAGACATATGGTATATACATGAGGGTTTCCTTGTCTGGATTCTTTCGCTCGACGTACTACGTCTCATGTTGTAGGTTTTTAGGTATTAATTCCATCTATTGTTTGTCCCTATTACTTGGATGATTAGACTGATCGTTAGCTACATGATCTCGTTACCTGAGCGATTCTGGATGCTTTATGTTATCATGATTTAGTAGTGTTTTCATGTTGATTTGTGGATTTTAGTTGTATGTTCTTTTGTTGTTCTGTTATTGTATCGTTTTCGCATTGGATTTCCGTTCGTTCTATTTTCTTTGTGAGGTCGGGTCTTGCCGTGTGCCATACACGCTGACGTACACCTGTTTTCTCTGGTGTACGTCAGACTTAGACGAAGAACAGGTTCAGCAGGAGTCAGAGGATTCTCAGCATGAGTGCCTTGTAGACGGAGCAGAAGGAGTCGAAGCTTATTCTTTGATGGTTCCAGTTTACTTTGTAGTTCTTTCTTTTTCATTGATCGATGTATTTTTGTATCTCTTCAGTATTCATTTGTTCAATTTTGTATTAGGGCATGTTGACCCGAATATTATGTCTCGGATGTTATCCTATTTGTGATATGATATTTTTTTATTCTGAGTTTGTCTATTATATTCTTGCTGATTCTGATCGGGGACCTGTGACTTCGCATTGTATTTACTTCTAGACGCTTAGCGTATTGGATTGAGAAGAAAAGAAAAGAAAAAAATGATAGTGTATATTTCTTCTCAATCTAATACGTCGCGGGCTTGTTCACATTCTGATTTTCGTGTATTTTGGGAAGCGGGGCGTGACATGGATAGCTCTTGCAAACGTGTGACCACTTTACGTCCTGGCCAACCGTTCAACGAGTTGCCCACTGGAGAGACGACAACGGTCGCGGAGACCTTCCGTCATCGTTTCTTCCAAGCTGGTGGGAGATTTCACCCAAAGGATTTCAGAGACCCGGGGTGAATCTACTCCGCGCCTGGTAGCAACACCTGGTGGTCCAAGATTACTGACTACATTTTGGTTGAGAATTCCGACCTCATGGATTCAGAGCTGTACGTAGCCTTTCGGGCCACTCGACATGGTCTGAAAATTAACGCTCCTCAGTTCCACAGCATCTTAGAACTGTATTGTGCGGATAGCGGCATGTTCTTCATCCCCAACGGTGAACTCGGCATAACCCTTCACGAGATGTATGACGTGTCAGGGCTGCCCCTGGGAAACTTCCCGTATGAGGAGTACATCCGAGGTCAAGATGAGATTGACCAACTTTCCGACCGCTCCCCCTTAGTGGTTGAGACTCTATAGGAATTGCTCTGTCACTACCATATATGCCTCAATACCTTAGGGGCGGTAGACCACAAAGGTAAGAAGAAGAGGGCTCTGGGGATCAGCCATAAGAACTAGGCTGATTATTTATTCCTGGAGAATGATATCAAAGGGATGCCTACTCTGCCGCTGGGCGAGTATGACCTGGCCGAAGTGGAAAAGAGGACGGCCGAAGGGGGAGCCACCGTAACTCTTGAGCATGACGAGGGTGGATTCAAATTTGGGACGGTTCTACACTCGTTCTATCACTAGGCCAAGTCCCCTATATCTGGAAAGGCTCTGCTCGCTGGGTACCTCATGTTGTGGCTGAAGAGGTGTGTGGTCCCCACTCATTCTTTTGAGGCGCTTCTGGTGGAGGTCGTGTACCCTGCGGTTTGCTTAGCCCACGGGAAATCCTACGCCTTGGTGTCGGCGATGGTGGCATGTATCCATTGTGGACTCCGCACGTTGATGGCCTAATTTTGCCGTGTATTGATTGTCAACGAAGGTGAAGGGGAAGTCATCAGGACTCCTAACCCTAGAGTGAGGCTGCCGTACACTTACTTGATGGCGTGGTTTGTCTATCACTGCGAGTGTTTGATGAGTGCCCCAGTGACTCTTCAAGGAGACAGGTTTGTTCCGTTCGTCCAGTGCCTGGAGAGATGCTCTTGGAAGTGCAAAGACATCCCCGACACACGGAAGACGCTCTCCCACTTTGGCCATTATAATTTTTGCCGTTTCTTCCCTTACTTCAGTGGAGGAGGATATAGCGAGTCTCTTAGGGACGTATCGACGGTGGACCATCACACCGTTCTTTCCTATGGCGCATTTCGATGGTTGGTGAATATTCCACCGGGGTATCATATCCTGCGAACAGGCTCTGTGTGCTACCTCGAGCCGTACATCCCTTACAGGTTTGCCTGCTAGTTTGGGTACGACCAGCTGTACGTAGGAAACATTAATCCCCACTTACACTTCAAAGGAGGGCTAGTGGGTGGTGCTCGGGGATGGTTCTGGACTCACGCTGGCGGTACTCACGCTCATTTTGAGCTACCTGCAAAGGATCGTGATTTGCACCATACGCTCCTATACTGCCGGTGGTATCAGGGCGCTAGCGCTAATCCTGAGGGCTTCCGGTTCCAGAGTTCCTGTTTGATGGAACACGAGCGTTGCCCCAGAGGAGCTCCTCGTCCCTCGAGGCGGAAGGGCCACCAAACTGCTAGAGAGTGGTTTTCAGAAGATCCAGCTGAAGACACCGAGGGTTTTGATGCAAGTTTAGATGAATCCGGGGCACCTGAGGCTCAAGCTCCTTCCCCTATTCCTTCATTGGATTCCCCTAGTGAGCAGAGAGAATCTGACGAGTTAATCCGAACGGGCGAATGTCTAGAACAAGCCCGGAGCACGATAGCTGGACGGATGGGGATGCCCCTCCTATCTCCGAGTAGCTCGCTTCTCTCTAAACGACAGCGGCAGAAAGCGGCAGACAGCGGCCGAAGGCTCCCGAGTGGAAGCGGCCAAGAAGGCCTGTCATGGAGAGACGGTTGAGATTGCCAGAGCGGCGGAAGGTCAGGATGACGCTGCTTAGGTGATCATTCCTAGAGTGACTGCCTCTGGGACTGAGGCTGTTTCACCCGCTCCCTCTGCCGTACCGGGGGTAGTCCCGGCGATCTTGGAGGACGCTCCTCCACAGTCTGGTGTGAGGCCACGGGTGGGGGCTGTAACGACCCCTATGACCGTACCAAGAGGTAATCTTTAATGTCGCACCCTCGGGTGTAAGGTCGAATCTGCACCCCCTGAACTTTGTGTTGAATTTATGTAGGTGCAGTTGAGGGAGTGATCTCCATTCCTTCCGGCGAAGAGGAGGGAACCGAAGATGAAGAAGAGCTTGGTGGCTAAGGTAAGTGTAGGATCTAGTGTTGTTGATCCATACGTACTGAACTGTCAGTGGGGCTCCTCTCGAGGGGCATTTGTTAACCCTCTTCTTGCATTCGCAGTCGATCCTACGCATGAAGTCGCTGGTAAAGAGGATCCTCACTCTTGGGAGGGCCATTCGACTGGAGAGATGGGCGAATCAGAGGCGGATGATGACGTCTCGGTTCATGAGGCGATATCGAGCGAGGAGGAGGCATTAGCTCGTGAAGATGTGTCAGGCCAACAAGGGGAAATCCCTATTCCTAAAGAAGCGTTGGTTGGGGGAGGACCACCGGCGCGGGAGTCTCCGATCTAAGGGGAGACACCCGCTCGACTAGCAACCGCTTACTCGTCCTTAGTGACCGTCGGCGTTGCAGCCGATATCCCAGTAGCGTCGGTGGGCACATCGGCCTTAGCAGCGCCTGTCACCACTTCCACCGTCATGACCACCAGTACCTCGATCGTGACTTCAACCATGACGTCCGCGGTAGATGAGGCTACCCTCTCTCTCTTGGAGCGTTCAGGCAAAAGGAAGGTGGCTCGAACCCTAACTAACTTCCAAGACACCCTAGCTGACTGTATCAAGCTCGCATTGGAAGAGGGATGCCCCTTTGAGGAATTCAAGGAGGACCTTGATCATGACATGGCTCTCTTGATCAAGAAGCTTGGTGCTACCGCGGCTAAACCGTACTTCGAGCGTTTGGAAGAGGTGGAGCGGGCTATCCGACAGCTGCTTACCCTTCGCGTAAGGAGTTCCAAGATCGTTCACCTTGCGTCCGGCGAGGTTCAAACGATATTGGAGGAGCGCGACCGCAGACTGAATGAGACCATGTCGTTGGAGGCAAGGTTATTGGAAGAGTTGGAGCGCGTCAAGGCCGAGAACGAACGAGTGAGCCTCGAGCAAGAAAAGGCCGACTCCCGCCTCTCTCACCAGTCTTCGGAGATAACGAAGACCAAACAAGTCATTACTAACGCGCAGGCCTCCCTAGCTACTCAAGAGAAGGCTCGTGAACAGTTGGTAAGGGAGTTGGAGGAAATCAAGTCTCGACGGCAACTGGTTGCTGGTTCCGTTGAGGAAAAAGACCGAGCCCTCAAGGACGCCATCCGTAGGACCGCCGCCATCATTAGCGAGGGTGTTGGGCAGTACTATGACATGCTCCCCTTCGTGGAGAAGAGTTTTGATGAGATCCTCCACGTAGGCGGTGCTCAACTCGCCCGGCGGTGTGAGCGAGAGCTCTACCGTTTGGAGTAATTGATGTAACGCTTGGAGGAACTGGTGCAGGCCGACCCCGAACCAGCGCCTCTCACCATGAGCACTCTGTTTGAGCGCAAGGACTTGGCGAAGTGAATTCTGAAGCAGGAGGCTCTGCTCGGACATCTACACAGGTGACATCAAGACATACTAGCGAAGATGGACGCCTATGTAGACGACTGCTTCTTCGAAGACGCTGGATCCCTCGAAGGTGAGGTGAGGCTAAGGCGGCTAGAGCATAAGAAGATGCAGGCTTACTGAGCTATCGAGGTGGAAGAGAGGATGCTCCAGCTCCTTCGCAAGGAATAGGAGGATGGCGAGGCTGCTCTCGTCCAGCTTCAGCAGGGGCAGGAAGCGAAGGCCAGAGCCAGACATGCGGCAGAGCTTGCGGCTGTCAAGGTGAAAATCGCCAGTTTTAGTGTTTTGAAGTTAATGTAGCGCATCATTTCCTTTGTTCAAACACTATTTTGTAATTTTTTTGATGCTTGCCGCATCACAGCTTAAAAACTTTGTCTGTAATTTTGGCCCGGAATGGCCTCTTACGCTTTTGTTCATCTGCTGTTTTGCATGCACAGTCTTCTTTTTTTTGTGTTGTGTTTGATCTTTGCCTAGGACTATTGTGTTAGATTCGCTTGCACTGTTTGGCATCTGAGTCGAGCTGGTTATACCATTTCTCTCAGTGTGGCGAGCCTTCGACTAGTCTGTCTTAGACGTAGTCGTTAGGTTCCTTTTCCATTTTTTGTTGTTCGCAGTGTGGGGTCGGGTTAACTCCGACTTTCACGTTGCAGCTCAAGTGGAACCGAGAGTGTAACACTTAGCTTGAAACAAAGAGCAGTTGCTCGTGCATGCGACTAGCTGAAGACCCCAACTATGACTTGCCATTTGGCGAGTTGCTGTCTGGGGGAACAGTTGGACATGTTGCCTGTCGAGCCGCCCATGATAATTATCGCCGTCTGTGAGGAAGTTGTATATGATAATCGAATCGTTCAAGGATGTAGGAATGTGACGATCGATTGCTATAGGAGCCGTCGCGTGGTAGGCTACTACCCATCGGTTATTCTAAGAGAATGTTAGGATATCCGGAATAGTTTAGGTAGTTCAGGGACGTAGGAGTGTGACTATTGACCGAAGTAATAACGCGTCGCATGGTAGGTTATTACTTAGGCTGTGTTACTCGTGGGAATAACAGCACCAGTCATCAGAGGTGATCATTAACATTATGGAGTTTTGTTGCGATTGGAGCAACTATGAGGACTTATCATCCCATTGGAAGGGATTGATAAGTTGATTTTGTTAGAGGTGACAGTTAACATAATAGAATTGTTTGCCGTGATGTGAACGACTTTGGTGGGCTCACCATCCTATTAGAGAGGATTGGTAAGTTGATTTTGTCAGAGGTGTGGTGTTAACATGACAGTGGGAGTTTGTTGTAATTTGAGCAACTCTGTGGACTTACCATCCTATTGAAGAGGATTGGTAAGTTGATTTTGTCAGAGGTGATAATTAACATGACAGAATTGTCTTGATACTGACTATAAGAAGGTTGGACCAAATGGCGATCTAGGTCACGCTTAAGAATGCCATTAGCACGTCTTATAGAGGGTTTCCCGTCGGAGTATATGAAGTAGGAACAGTTTAGCTTCATGTACCAGTTGGAGGGTGTGAGGACCAGTTTAGAATCGTACACTCGTGGGAGTTTGAAGGAGAACTAAGTGTAGTACTTCTTCAAGTATTTGCCGTTGATGGGCATCATAATCTTGTCGCCATTTGGTTTGACGGGGCGATAGGCTCCATTCGAATAGACCGTCTCTACCACGAACGGTCCTTCCCATTTGGACTGAAATATGCCCTTCTTCTTAGAGGTGAGAATCATTGGTCGGCGAGCGGTCAGTACCAATTCTCCCTCCTTGAAGGATCGACGCTTGACTTTCTTGTCGAAAGCCTTAGCCATTCGGGCTTGATAGAACTCAATGTGTTGTTGAGCTTCCAGTCGTTTCTCATCTAATGCTTCGAGTTCTGTGAGGCGTCATTGGTGATTATCCTCAGTCGTCGTCCCAACTGCTAGGGCGACACGGAGGGATGGAATTTGAATCTCTAATGGTAACACGGCCTCACAGCCGTATACCAATGAGTAAGGCGTGTTGCCAGTCGGTGTGCGAACCGTTGTGCGATATGCCCATAAGCTCTCACCCAGTTTCTTGTTCTAATCACGTTTGCTATTGGAAGTTAGCTTGGTAAAGATCTTAACAATTGTTTTGTTAAAGGCCTCGGCCAAGCCATTCGCCGAAGGGTTATAGGTCGTGGAGGAAAGGTTCTGTATTCGGAACTTGTCACAAAACCTGGTGAATGCATGACTAATGAATTATGTGCCGTTGTCATGAATAATACGCCAAGGTACGTCGTATCGGTATATGACATGGTATTTGATGAACTTGATCATATCATTGGTCTTGACTTCTCTTAAGGGGACGGCTTCGGCCCACTTAGAGAAATAGTCGGGTGATCGCGAGGATGAAGCGATGGCCTCTCGCCGATGGTGGGGATATTGGTCCGACTATGTCCATCCCCCATGCTTCAAAAGGCCATGACGCCTTTGTCAGGTGTAGGTCTTCGGGAGGTTGATGCATGTAGTTGGCGTGGATTTGGCACGCGTGGCAGTACTTTGCGTAAGTGACCGCGTCGCTAACCATCCCAGGCCAAAAGTAGCCTATCCTTCGCAAACGATCCCATAGCTTGGGTCTAGGCTGGTGAGCCCCGCAAGCGCCGTCATGGGCTTCGCGTAGAGCTTCTTTTGCTTCTACCTTTGAAAGACATCGAAGTAACAAGCCGTCGTACGACCTCCGATACAACGTCTTCGTGGTCGAATCGTAGTAGAACCTCGAGACACGTCATCGGACGGACTCTCGCTCCCTAGCGTCTTCGGGCAACACGCCATACAGGACGTAATCGATGATCGGGAGACGCCAGTCTTTCAGGTCGGGCTGATCCTATACTTGATGGGTAGCGTTCGCTTCTGGAACGTCCTTTAGTCGAAAGAGCCTTCGGCTTGCCACAGTGACCCATTGGGTCATCTCTAGTGGCTGGGCCAAGTTAGCCGCCAAGGATGCGAGGGCGTCCGCATGCGTGTTCTTGGAACGGAGCACGTGCTCGATGCGGAAACTCTCGAATGACTCCACTAGCTTGATAGCTGCTTTGTGAAGCAGAATCAAATCGTCGTTTCTAACTTCATACTCCCCAGTCATCTGCTTGACAATGAGTTGAGTGTCGTCGTAAGCCTCTAGATGCTTTATCCCTAACTCCCTTGCCAACTCGAGTCCAATGAGTAGCGCATTGTACTCAGCCATGTTGTTAGTGCATGGTTCTGTTAAAGAAAAGGCTCGGGGCAACACGTGGTTATGTGGAGAAGTGAGGACCACCCCCACTCCTGCGATAATAGAACTGTTCGTGCCAACGCGAGACACGCTGTCGAAGAACATTTGCTAAACCTCTGGTGATGAAGTTATGTTGACTTCGGGGGGTTCATCTGGATGAGTAGCGCATTGTACTCAGCCATGTTGTTAGTGCATGGTTCTGTTAAAGAAAAGGCTCGGGGCAACACATGCTTATGTGGAGAAGTGAGGACCACCCCCACTCCTGTGATAATAGAACCGTTCGTGCCAACGCGAGACATGCTGTCGAAGAACATTTGCTAAACCTCTGGTGATGAAGTTATGTTGACTTCGGGGGGTTCATCTGGCAAATCTTCAAATAGGTCGGTCTTTGCCCCTAGCGGGTGACTAGCCATAAGATCGCAGATAGCCTGTCCTTTGACTGACTTTTATGGCATGAAGTGAATATCATACTGAGACAGCAGGAGTGCCCATCTGGCCAAACGCCGGTTCATGAAAACTCGGATGGGGTTTATCTAGGAAATGATGTGGATTGTCTGGCCAACCAGGTAGTGCCGTATCTTTTGGATGGCGAACACTAAGGCCAAACACTCCTTTTCGACCATTGGGTACCGCTGCTCAGCGCCTTGTAGGGTTCTACTTAGGTAGTAGATGCCCTGCTCATGGCACGCATCGTCATTTTATGCCAAGACGGCGCCCAGAGAATGATCCATAGCCCGTATGTAGATGAGGAATGGCTTTCCTGATATTAGAGCCGTGAGGACAGGCAGGTTCGAGAGATAAGCTTTGATCTCCTCAAAGACCCGTTAACAAGGTTCGTCCCACACGAAGGAAGTACCATTCTTTATTAGCTTGGAGAAGGGTTGCCATTTGCCCAAAAGATTTGAAATGAACCTTCAGATGTAGGCCAATCATCCCTGAAGACCCCTTAGTTCTTTGAGGTTTTGGGGCGGTTGAAGCTCTTGAATAGCTTGTACCTTGTCTGGGTCAATCCGGATTCCTTTCGTCGTGACGACGAAACTGAGGAATTTACTGCTAGACATCCCTAAGAATGACTTCGTAGGATTCATCTTGAGTTGATGAGTCCTCATGAGTTCGAACATCACCCTCAAGTCTTGGAGGTGGTCGTCTTTACAGCGACTCTTTACGACCAGGTCGTCCACATAGCACTCGACCGTCTTTCGCAGGTAATCTCGAAAGATTGTGCTCATGGCACGTTGATAGGTTGCGCTGGCATTTTTGAGTCCAAAAGGCATGACCGTGTAGGAGTATACCCCCATGGGAGTCCTGAATAAAGTGTGTTTTTCGTCCTCGGGGTGCATTTTGATTTGATTGTACCCTGAGAACCCATCCATGAAGGACATCCTCTCAAATCCACACGTGTTATCAATGATGACATTCGTGATGGGTAGAGGAAATTCGTCCTTAGGGCACGTAGCGTTGAGATCCCTGAAGTCAATGCAGATGCGAATCTTACCGTTTTTCTTTAGGACTGGAACAATATTGGCTACCCAGTTAGGGTGCTGTTCCTCTTTGATGAAACCGGATTCGATCAGTTTCTTCACTTCGGCCTCGATTGCCTCCATGATCTTAGGACGAAACTACCTCTGCTGCTGCTTGACTAGTCTGGCGTTTGAGCTGATGTTGAGGCGATGCATGGCGACCCGTGGATCGAGGCCGGGCATGTCCTCGTAATTCCATACGAAGACGTCAATGTATTCCCGTATGAGGGCAATGAGGTCTTCTTTTTCCTGAGGAGGTAGACTACCGCTGATGAATTTGGGCTTAGGGTTCGCCTCATCACCCATGTTCACCTGGAGGATTTCGTCTTCGGTCGGTGGTTCACGTTGCTCGAAGTGATTATTCCATTGAGCGTTGACGTGGCGATCCCATGTCTCATCATAAAGTGGGACCTATCCATCCTCCACCATTTCGGTGGGATTAATCGCAGCCATGTTGACCGTAAGGTTGTTGAACAAATCCCTTACGCTGACGTCTAAATCCCATGCTGAGGTTGTCGACGATCGATCTCCCGAACGTGCATAGTCGGAGTCCTCGTTGACATAACAGAATGAATCTGATGAGGAAGAGGAGTAGCCTAAACCTCTCCGAGTTCTGTTGAAGTAGTTTGAGGGTTTGCCTTTAGGCACGTAGGCAAGTCGAATGACCGTCTTGCGCCCTCGGCCGTAATTCTGGCCCTCCAAGCGAGTGAGGTCATACCCCATGTTGCTCATCATGCGCCTTACAATTTGACTGTATTATGAAAACTGAGGTGCGAGGTCCTCGTCTTTAGATTCATCCCATAGCGTGTGTGAGGGGTGATCAATTCGCCCAAAGATAATATTTGATAGTTATTCTGGGCCGATACGACGAGTACAGCTTGCGATGACTTGATCGGCTGTGCCTTCGCGACATACGACAAGCATACAGGAAAGTGCAGGGAGCGGTCATTATAGAGTTTTGACACTGGGTTATTAGGCGCATCATCCTCGGATGTGGAGCAAGACGACAAATAAGCAAAGTTGAACTTCTCATTCACGATAATCTCCTCCGCCTGAACAGCGTTGGTTACATTGTGACTTTCGTAACTGATTACAATTGATTCGAAGTCGTTCAGGACTAGGCTGTCACCGTACTCGGACTCGCTATCAGCCTCGTTACCGCTCTCCAGTTCCTCGATCTGTGGCTCGTCGGGGTCTTAGTACTGCAGAGAGTCTGTGAAGTAGTTCTCGACGCCCTTGAAGGGTTGCTTGTCGGCCACTACTATTTTTACTTGCTCGTAATCATCCACATACTTTAAGCATTAGTGTAACATGGACGGGACTATTCGGTTGCTATGGATCCACGGACGTCCTAAGAGCATGTTGTAGGACAGCTCGGCGTCGATGACGTAGCAGGTCACCTCCGTCTTCATGTCGCCTATTCGACATTTCAGACTGATTTTGCCGAGCGGCCGAGTCCCCGTGGCATTAAAGCCAAAGATGGTCGTGGTAGTCGTAGATAGACGTTTCGGAGGTATCCCCAGGTGTTTGATCAATTTTAGGGGTACAATGCTTAGTGCAAACCCCGGGTCGAGCTAGATTCAATCCACTTTCGACGAACCGACGTACCCCGTGAAGTACAATGGTCAATCATGAGACGTGCTCTTGATGAGCATGTCCTCAGGAGTAAAAGTGATGCAAGGGACCCGCCTCTCGGTGATTTGGCAACACATCGCACATTCCCGCTCCATGTCTTCTTCCCTCAAGAAGTGGGTGGAGAAGGCCTCCGAGTCGGCCAATGCCTCTTGTAGGGCTTCCCGGGTAGGCCTAGATAGTCGTAGGAGGTCGTACATGGTAATTTGCACAGGGATGCTCTTCAGTTGCGCGAGTACATTGAATCGGAAAGGTTGACAGCTTGAGCTCGGTCTGTCTGGATCTGGAGGGGTTGCTGCGGTTAGCCTCGTGGGAGGTCCTGCCTGGTTCTCCACCCTCGTAGGGTATTCTTTCGCGAATTCCTTCCCTGCTCTCGTGGCGAGGACAGTGGTTTCCTCTTCAGAGTCGGTCGGGGCGGTCATTGCTGTCTTATCTCCACCCAGGATGGCAGAGATGACGTTGCAAGGTTTTCCCTTAACCTCTTTCAAGGGCTTTACAGTCCATTGTTCATCGTTAAGGAGGTCCGGATGGACCCACATCACTTGACCCGATGGTAGAGTCTGGGGGACTAAACCTTTCCCTCATTGGTTGTGAGGGCCGTCATTAGTGATTTTCAGGACTGCCTTAGGGATAGGAATTACCCCTGCCGGAGCCTGGACCTCCGGGAGATCTATCCCAAAGCTCAAGGTGATCATATTCGTAGTTACCTGCTTTTGAACCTTCTCCTTCTTTAGGACTCCCACATCGTAGAGGGCTTGGAGCTTATCCTTGAGGACGTAACACTTAGATGTGTGGTGGCCAAGGAATCTGTGATAGGCACAATAACTCGGGTCATTGGTTTTGTTTGCCTCCTCAGGTTTTGTGGCCTCTGGCAATTTAATTCGATTGCTCTTGAGTAGAGTATCGAATGTCGCCACTACCTGGCCTTCTTTGAAGTCATATTGCCGTGGGGGGCGTTGCTCGAATTGTCTGGGCTTCGGCCTTTGAGCAATTTTAGGTGTCGGGGCAGAGTCGACGGCCATGATCTCTTTTCCTCTTGTTCGAGGGGGATTCTTTGGCATGGCCGGTTCCACAGCTCCCTTCTTGGGCTGTGGCTCTTCGGCCTCTAACCTTTCGATCATGTTCTCAAATTGCTCGCCCTGACGAACAAGTTCTTTCTAGGTCCGGGTTTCCACCGCGCCAACCTTGGATAGAATATGGATTGAGAGATTATTGCGGCACATCTCGATCAGTGTGGATTCGGAAACCTGGTCCCAACAGTAGACCGATCAGTTCCTGAACCTCTTCACAAAGTCGTTGACCGACTCCGACTTCCGTTGCTTTTCGGCGATGAGCGTAGCCATCGACACCTCTGTGTCGTCGTCGAAGAAGCGGGCCAAGAAAAGTCTTTTGGCGTTGGCCCATGACTTGATAGAGCCGGGTTCTAACTTGAGGAACCATTCAAATGCCACCCCCTTGAGGGTGCCTATGAATAATCGAGTGAGAATAGCATCATGAAGTAATAAATGTGTTGTAAGGGCGAGCCCTTGCCGTCAAATTACACCAAGCTAATTGGCTTGAACTTCGCTGGGTATGGGACTGTATCCCACTCAACAGGATAGGGTCGGACCACCCCCAGCTTGTTCATGTTTTGTTGAAGCTTCAACGCGTTGAGCTGGTTTTGGAACTCGTCGAACCTCTTGTCGCGGGTGCTACCCCCAGTATGCGACGTTCCTATCAATGTTTTGGAGGAGTAATTGGATTGTGAACCGATGTTATCCTCCGCTTCAGTCGCCGAACGATGGGGAGGCATCCATTCCTTACTCCCCGTCTGTCGCGGTAAGGTGTGCTGGGTTCTTTTCTTCTTCTTCTTCTTGTTCAGAAGCTGCTCCAACATTTCTCTTAAGGAGTCTATGGTCGCCTGTTGCTCTTCAAACCTTTGGGCCACCGTTTGTTCTTGGGTGGGTTCAGCCATGTGTACCCTTTCCAGTACGTCCTGACTCGAGTGCGATGTTTAGGACGTAGCTGCTACCGAGTAAATCTCGTCTTCACCATCGGAGGGAGGTGCTAAGGTTGAATAATCGAACCCAATGCTTACCCCCGTGCGACTATGAGTGGGCCGGTATATACCGTCTCATTCATATTAGACAAGCGGAGGATTAGGTCCCAGGAAGGAGTCCGAGTCTTGAGAACCAGAAAGGATGGCCTTGCCCTTGTCCGTCATGTTGATTGTAACGGATGGGAGCTCTCGATCGTCGGCGGCGTGTCCTTTTTGGTGACGACGCCTTCGACGAGAGGGTCTCAGTCGAGAAGGCTGTCGAGAGAGCCTCTCGAACACCGAAGGTTTCGCCGTTCCTATACATTGGTAGTCGGCAAGTACTGTTTGGATAAGCCTTTCGCAGTGGCACTGAGGATTCGTCTCATGTATGGTGCGCTTGCGTGTTAAGTAACCCCGGAGGTCTTTTGTGGACGATTGGCGACAACCCCCAACGTCAGACGGGTCGCCTGGGTGATTGCACAAGAGATTTTTAGATGCACTCCCTAGTGTACACTGGGCAGAATGTTTAGGCGGTGGAGTTGGGCGAGTTTGAGTCTTCGCGCTTGGGCGAACTCCAGTGCGCAGGCGTGACTCAACCCTTTGCTCACGCAGGCGAGTTTGTGAGGCATCGCGTACAGCTTTTCCTTTGTGGTCAAGGCCCTCCCGCTTGTTACACTTATCCGTCAAGGAGTCATGGCGAGGCTCTCCTACCCTCGAGGGTTCGCCTACTCGGGTAGGATTGCTCGTTCGGGGTGGTTCATTCGCATCAGGGATGTGACCTGAGAAGCGAAGTCCACTCGAGCGGGCGGCCTCGTCCCTCTCGGTTGGCGCTCTTGATTAGGAGAGCCTTCTGGTGTCGGGCGAGTTGCCCCTTCGTCCAACACTTTTTGAACCTGCGTAATAGTTCAGGCCGTCGTATGAGATGAATGCTTAGGCTTCCTGTCGGGCGAGGGCCTGTTGTTGCCACTGGCGAGCCCTTCTGGAGAGAGGAGCATCCATGCTGGTTGTGGCAGTATGGTCTGCGCTGGAATGAACCGTTGTTCCTCCGGGGCGGGAGTCTACGAGGGCCGTTTAGCGACCCATCTGGCAGGCTTTCGCCCCATGCTCTCGACCTCTGGCTTGGCCTTGATCGATTTTGAGGGAGTAGGTTCCCCCGACGTGACTCGGATAGAGTCTTCAGGTGCAGAGGCTTTGACCGTTTGAGGTCGACCTCTACGCATGACTTTGTGGCGTTTGCGGGACGCATTGCCACCAGAGGAGGAAGAAGCCAAGTACTCTTCGTATTTGGCTTGGTCGAACTCGATCTCTAGGGACTTCACAGTCATCCCAATAGCAACCTCGTCGAACTGAGCTACCACCATTTCGGTTGAAGAAACAGCTACTCCCACTATGGTCGCCATCTTCTGTAGGTGTAAATTTTGATCTCCTGAAACATGGATTTTGTTTGTATTGATAAGAACAGCTTATTACAAACTAATAATCAAATGTTTACAACAGAAGCGGAGGGAATGCCCTCCTTGTTTAACGTGGGGACTTTCGGTAGCTATAGGACGCTTCGTTCGGTTCTCGCACGGAGTCTGCTTCCCTTGGACGATCCGACCGAGGTTGCTAGTGAGCTTCAGTACATAGTAGAAGCTTGAGTTGGTTCGAGTTCGAGTCTCCGAGTTCGACGGTGATCAGGGCCCGAAATAGGGAGAAGATGCTACAGTGCAAAGATTATGCAGAGAGCTTGTCGTCGACTCCTTTGAGAGTCGAGAGCTAGTGGTTCAGTTAACTGATTGAATTAATCAATAGCTATGAGCGAACTGCTGAACCCCTTTTCCGAAGCCAGGATAGGTTCTTAAATAGAGGAGAGATGACATGGCCGCTCCTTGAATCATGGGATATGACCATGTGTCGTTAGGAGATACCATGCCTTGGGTTTGTACTGTGAGCGGCTGCTTGATGGGTTTGGAGTACTGTACTCCTTCCCTTCACGTTGTGAGGAGTGGGATGGCCCCTCCTTGTACGTGGGATAGCGGCTGCCCAGTACTCGAGTGGGTTTAGCCAGCTTGCCATTTGCAGGCGGATTCAGCTCTTGACTCGTGCAGGCGAGGCGAGCTTCTTGCGAGCAGACTTGGCGACTGACTGGTCACTCGTACTGTGAGCGGCTACTTGATGGGCTCAGAGTACTGTACTCCTTCTCTTCACATCGTGTGGGTAGCGGGAAGGCCCATCCCTATACACAACGTAGCGGCTGTCAAGTACTCAAGTGAGTCTAGTCAGCTTGCTGTTTGTAGGCAGATTCAGCTCTTGACTCATGCAGGCGAGGTGAGCTTCAATCGTGAGCGTGCAGGCGGATTTAGTGACTGCATGGATTTGACTGGTTGCTCGTACTACGAGCAGCTACTTGATGGGATCAGAGTATTGTACTCCCTCCCTTCACGTCATGGGAAGTGGGAAAGCCCATCCTTGTATGCGACGTAGCGGCTGTCGGGTACGAATTCGATTCTCGACTCGTGCGGGCGAGTCGAGTAAGCAGACAAATCTGGATGATCTTGGCTCGTGTGCGCGAGTCGATCATACAGGTCAGTCTGTGATCAATGATCGCGGGCGAATTTAGGGATCGTGCGGTTTGGGTTCGTGCCGGTGAGTCCAGTCCATGGGTGATCCCCCACCCTTAATTTGCGTGGGCGACTCTGACTCGCAAGCGAATTTGATGTAAGCTTGCGGAGGTAATTTTTACCGTCTACACTCCTCTCCAGCCTCCATGAAAGTCAGATCTAACGTTCATGACAACTCCTCAAAGGTCAAAGAGTTGCTCGTCAATGGCGTACTAGTGCTGATGAAGAGGGTTCGTCAAAGGCGCCGCCAACGTCTTGTCAGACAATTTGCAAAGGCTTTAGAGTAGGTAGACGGATTCCGTTACTAAGCAGATCTAGAGTTCAGAAAGCGCCAAGTGGCTAAGCCGCCGCCACAACAAGCATCGGGATCCTTCTCCCAGCTACTGACTAACAAATGGGTTCATGTCAAACGAACCCGTTCTACTCTTGAGGAGCGCATCTATAAGCACCGCGCACTTCTTGCGCATGCCCGGATCCTTGTGCAAAAGGCACAAGACTTGCAAAAAGAAGAGGTGGTAAAAGAGCCACCAAGATCTAAGCAGGTTTGGGTGCCAAAACACAAGACAACGCCTAAAACTACACCAAAGACAGTTAAGGCGCCCCTACCTGACAAGAGACCCCAGTCATGTCTCTCACTCAGTTCCACTTCTAAGGCTGCTACCCAGCCTTCATCAAATTTAGATCCCGCTCCTTCTGCTCCCACACCTCCGGTGAAGCCCTATGGCAATGTGGATCTCTCCAAATTTAGAATTTTGTTGAAGGACCACCTGGGTCCTCTACACGAAGATCGAAGCAAAACTCTTGTCAAAGAATGCTTGGGTCCAACGAACAAATCCTGAGCGACTCTTCAGACTGGAGGTCGTACACGACCTTCAATAAGACTATTCCTGTGACCGCCCGCTTGGGGGTGTGTGCAGAAAACCAGGAGCCCATTAGGGTTTCACCCCCACAAAGGTATGATTCCAAACGAGTGACTCCTGCGAACGCCAACAAGGTGTTACCTAATCAGAAGAAGATGCGTCCGACAGACGATAACATTATACCTAAAAGAACAAGTGAACAGCCGATAGGTTGCTCTGGCTGCAATGCCAACGAGTTGTACTATCAGACTGGGGGTGAGTCTCGAAAGAGAAATACCCCAGAAATAGACTCTCACTGTCCTTGTGAGAAGTTAATCAGGGCAGTGTTATCAGGATGTAGCTACCCTAAGATCGCTCCACAGAGGGTCTCGGTATTCCGAAGGCTTTTCACTGAAGCGTCAAAATCCAAATCAAGACGCTCTCGCAAAAGAAGATCGACCATTCAAGATAACAAACTCCCAAAAGTCACCATCAATATGGCTAACAAAGGAAAGTCTGTGTTCAATTCGAATAACGTTAACCCCGACTTTTCTCCGGGAAGAAAAGTCGATTCAGGAATAGCTTAGTGAGTGTCTCAGCTCCATTTAGAAGCCGTCAGACATGGGGATTACCCAAAGATGCATGAAGGATTGTCTTCAGAAGATAAACTTTCAGATACTTTCTTCGTAATCACCTTCAACGATACAATGTCTAGCATGGGGCGAGCTCAAGAAGTATTCATGATCACTACCGAACAAGTGGCTCAACTTCTTCAAGAAGCCTTGGCCAAACAAAAAGAAGATTTTAAAATTGAAATGGAGATGGCCGTGCAGCGGGTCAAGGATTTACAAACTCAACAACTTTAGGAGTTGTCAAATCAGCACGGTGAATCTAGTCATCTTCACACTACCAATCAGGTAGATAGCGACTCAGAGGTAGAGGAGACTATTAAGGCTGATGCTCCTCCCTATGACGAAGATATTGGGGGTGGCCCTAATAATAATACCAACACTAGGGGTGACCCTAACAATAATACCAATGTTAGGGATGGCCCCATCACTAATAACAACGCTGAGGGTAGTCCCATCATTCGTCCTCAAAATCGCCCGAAGAAAGATACAGGCGACGAAGAGATGATGAAAGAGCTAGAGAATAAAGTCAATACATTAATGTCCGCTCAAGAAGTAAGGAAAATGAGCATTCCATGCCCGTATCCAAGAGAGTGGGATTCAATCCCATACACGGCGAAGTTCACCCTAATTAACTTCAAGTCGTTCAACGAGAGAGGCTTGCCCACTCAACACTTGATCTATTCAAGTCTCATCTGGGAGTGATCTCCGTGAATGAACCACTGATGATCTGGTAATTCGTAGGCACCCTTCGCGGGGACGCCTTCGATTGGTATCGACATCTAAAGCCAGGGAGCATCAACTGTTGGGACGATATGGAAAGCTCATTTCTCAGCAATTTATTTGATGATGACACTGAAGTGTCGATTAGAGCTCTTCTAGATGAGAAGCAAGAAGATGGAGAATTAGTTGACACTTTCGTCAAACGCATCTGAAACAAGGCGATGAACTACCGAGATCTGGTTACAGAAGAGTTCATACTCCAGAACTTCCATCACAATCTCTCCCTCGATGTCCTCGAAGTCATGGGAGTTTTCCCCTCAGCTACCTAGAAAGATTGAAAATTACATGGAGAACAGATTGAGTGCTTCCTCAGAAGAAAGAAGACCGAGAGAAGCCAATCGACAACACATGTGGTTGTTATTGATGTTAATCAAACGTCACAACAACAACCTCAGAAATAGCGAATGACTCCAGATCCGAGACTCCAAAAAGAGTACTCCTTCTAGGATGAGGAAGTTCTAGCCATCTTGAAATACCTCCTCGCCAATGACAAGATCGAACTACCACCTATTAAAGATTAGGAAGGAGCTAAGAGGATTACAAATTCAAACTACTATGCGTACCACAGGAAGGTTCTTCATCCCACCAAGGTTTGCTTTGGCCTCAAAAATAAAATCAAAGCCTTAATTGACTCCAGCGTCATAACGACAAAACAAGCCAAATGAGAGCGGTGTAGACTCCGAAGAGTATACGACTATAAACTGCTTCTCTATCTACTCCAACAAGGTATACGAGTATAAACTATTTCCCAAACCTCCAACTGGTACACAAGGCTAAACTGTTTTCCAAACCTCCAACTAGTACATGAGGCTAAATTGTTCCCTACCTTTGATGGAAAGTTCCTGGAGAATACTACACATAGTATTCTTAAGGATAACCTAAAACTAGTACATTCTTAATCATGATAAAGAATGATTAAGAACCTCCCACTCTAGCTATTTAATCATTTTCAAGATGATTAAAACCCTCCCTCTATGACTTCTCAAGCACTCTTTCGTCGAGATGAGATTCAATGACTTCATCCGTCAATCTTCCCTCACGAAACCCCCATGGTCTAATTGTAGAGTGCTTAATCCCTCACTGATCAAATCAATTGACGGTGGGTCTATTAAAAATTATTTCTAGTTTGATCCACTCAAACTCTCACTGTGTCTGTACACTCATAACTTCTATTGTTAGAGTCCGGACATAGTATTAAAAGTTTCAAACCTCATTGTGTTAAAGTCCTT
The DNA here is from genome assembly GCA_022839385.1 of Asparagus kiusianus. NCBI lineage: Eukaryota > Viridiplantae > Streptophyta > Magnoliopsida > Asparagales > Asparagaceae > Asparagus > Asparagus kiusianus. The sequence goes on from BQKN01061971.1 coordinate 63,037, forward strand.
ATAACTTGACACCAAAAACTCCCACTGTATTGACATAGTGATTTGTGCAAATTAACACTCTCACTGTTATTTGTACCATCTCACCCCCATTTGGTCAAACCTTTAAACAGTTAGGTCCAAAGCCAAAATCTCCTCTCGATTCTTTCTATGAACGAGAGGTCCACAAATTAAACGATCAAACCTTTAAACAGTTAGGATCGTCTCAAACTCCCTTCGATCAAACCTTTAAACAGTTAGGACCAAAGCCTAAATCCTCTCTCAATTCCTTCTATGAGTGAGAGGTCTACAAATTGAACGATCAAACCTTTAAACAGTTAGGGTCATCTCAAAATCTATCTTGGCCAGACCTTTAAATAGTTAGGATCAAAATCGGAATCCCCTTTTGATAAACGAGAGGCTTCCACCCACATCGAGCGATCAAACCTTTAAATAGTTAGGATCGTCTCAATCTCCCCTTTGGCCAAACCTTTAAATAGTTAGGGCTAAAGTTAGAATTTTATCTCGATAAATGAGAAATCCATTGTCAGATTGGATAACTAAACCTTTAAACAGTTAGGGTTATCTAAATATTTCGATTCTCGGAGTAGAGATCTCATTATTAGTTTCATCCTTCAGATTCTTGAAGTGGAGATCCTACTTGAGTTTCTTTTGCACCTGGATATAGAATATAAAATTCTTCCTCTCCAGCACAGGGTTCATCTTTGCTCCAAGAGAAGACACAATACAGCTCTTCAGCACTGAAATCCATGCATTTCATGCATAGGGAACTTTATCTCGACTCTTAAATAGAGATAAGTTTAAGCCTAACACGCGTTGCCAGTTAGTCTTTTACCACGAAAAGGACAATAGTCCACGTATTCGACATCGTGGCAGGTTGTTATTAATAATGTCAGAATCCATGCTTCACATGCTTGGGGAACTTTATCTCGACCCCTAATCAGAGATAAACCTACGTCTAACACGCAATGTCGGGTGGTCCGTTCCTACGAAAACGACCAAGTCTATGTATTCAATATCATAGCACCAAGTTTAAGAGAGTTTATTCTCTTAGCACAACATTATATGTGAGATGAGTTTAAATAATTCACATGCTAGCCCAATTTAAACAATAATCGGTAAAGACAAGTCAAATCTGTTGATGGCTGAGGGTTTACCAAAAATCTTATGAGCATCACGTGAGGGATGATTAAGCCTATGTATTCAATATCATAGCACCAAGTCTAAGAGAGTTTATTCTCTTAGCACAACGTTATATGCGAAACGGACTTAAACAATCTGCATACTAGCCCAATTCAAATAATAGTCGGTAAAGGCACTTCAAACCCGTTGATGGCTGAGGGTTTGCCAAAAATCCTATGAGTATTATGCTTATCCAATTCAAAACGGAATGGGTAATCATAATAAGGTACAAAAGTCCCTAACGCATCGGCTTCACCAGTTGGTCTCGTGACTTGAATAGCTGAGCTAACCTCAACTCAAGCCAAAACTTTAAGGATAATAACTTCAGATGTTCGGCAACTTTAGAGATAGTAGTTGTATCAGCACCAACGGCTGGTCCTACGATCAAATCTCGCACAAAGAGATCAACCTGGAAAGCATTCGAAGCATTCTCAGCTCGCTCTTCCCGACACTCCGATAAGTATTTGAGTATAAACTGCATCTTCTTGAACCTCTTATGGGTACACGAGATTAAACTAATTTCTAAAACTCCAAGGAGTATATGACTATAAACTGGTCCTCCCCGCTCCAACGTCTTAAGAGCATAAACTGTATAGACTCTAGTTAACGTATGAGTATAAACTATATTTACGCCGATCAATGCGTAGCCTTGGGTAGACATCGGTCAAAGCGTTGCGATGAAGGTCAACGACGATCAAAGTGTAGCCGTAAGTCAACGCCGATCAACACGTTGCAGTAAAGGTCAACACTGGTCAAAGCGTAGCCATAAGTCAACGTTGGTCAACACATTACAATGAAGGTTAATGCTAGTCAACAAATGTGTTGTGAGGAAGAGTCAAGAGTCAACGTCAGTCAACACATTGCGATGAAGGTTAATGCGTCCATGATTTTTAGCCAAAACAAGGCTCAGTTCGACTCCAAAACAAAGGATGATCCCAAGGATTTTAACCATTTTTCAGATATGAATTCCTGATAAAGATAGTCAGTTCAAGCATCGACTCAATGACATGAGCTAAAATCATAAATCAAGAACTAAAAATTGTAGAAATCAAGAACTAAAGCCAATCACAGGTTCTTTTACATCGATTGAAGGTTGAGCCTATTACATCCAAAGTATTTCAGCCTCTTCTATAAAAGAAGCGAGACTGAAACACTTTGGAGGGGGTATCTGTATGCGTCAAAAATTACCTATGGGTTCCCACATGTAGCTTGAGATAGAGAGAAGACAATGAACATCATTATCCAAGTCAATGAGGATTATTTGATGCTGACATATGTATGAAGTGAGTCGACAAAGCGTACGAATCAACAGGACGGGAGAATCACGAAAAGACGATTCGATCGGGAGTTACGGTTCACCCAAGAAACACGAAGTGTCACTCATGTCTCATCCACTCCACATGTGATTCACCCATGAATGATTTTAGATCTCTTTTCTATCTTTCCAATGCACTTTGGATCACCTCATTCCGAGATTGGACGTGAAAGTTAGAGCCAAAATAATGTAGACTGTCTAAAAATCAAAATAGATAGCTGATCCCCCACCAAACATCGATGATGGAAGTTACAATTTAACGACTTCCAGAAGGCTATAATTCGAAGACTTTCACGTAGATCGATAAAGATTACAATCTGATGACCTTCACAACAACCGATGAAAGCTCTAGTTCAACAGCCTTCACAATCAACATCGGGAGTTACAATCTGACAACTCTCATATTTTTGAGCAGCCAAGGCAAAGATCATTCAACAATAATCTTTACAACGCTCTACAAAAGTGGCTACAAGTCAACTAGCCCCTTCTAAACGCGGAAGTCATTCCCGCGTTTTAATTCCTATAACGCAGGCGACCCCCGCGTTTCCAAGTTTTAACAAGCAAAACGCAGGCGATCCCCGCGTTTCCAATCCTCAGCAAACCAAACGCGGGCGGCCCTCATGTTTTTTAACATCCAGCGGGTGCCCAACTCCGCGTCTTCAGTCTAAAACATGGAGTTAGGATCCTGAATGCCAACTTGGACGTCGTTTGACTCATTCAACATAAGTTGAACGGTTCTAAAACTGTTTCCCACGATTTGGGGATGGTTACACCCCACTTAGGACTTATTTAAGGGGTGGTTACACCCCCTTAATCCCCTATAAAAACGAGTAAACTCAACTAAGTTAAGGGTTGGAACTTCTTAGCTCGGATTGACCCAGGAGCTTGGCAGCAAAGAGAGGATCTTGGGAGCATTCTCGGATCTGGAGATCAACCACCGAAGCTTTCTTCTGACCTTGGCTAATTAACCGATTTTCGGTTCAAATCAACTCTTTTATAATGTTCTTCAAAACTCATTCAGAGTTCTAAAACTTGCTTTGCAAGTTCTCCACAACGTCAAATCGTGAGGAGAAAATCACATTCCAATGAATCAAGACGGTCGGATCGTCAACGGAGAGTGAATTCGATGCAAGCATTCGGAGAAGGCACTCCATCGCTACCAAGAAGAACCCAGTCAACGAAGATCAATTCTCCTCTCTTTTGTAATCAGGAAATCCAATTGTAATTGAGATTAAAGGAATACAAATAAAATTTCTTTCATTTTACTTACTTCAATTTTTCCACCAAACAAAAGATGGCGACTCTACTGGGGAGAAGCTTCTCTGACAAAAAAGTGGTGGCGCAATCCGATGTTCATCTCACTGGAACAACCGTCAAAACTCTCATGGTAGAGTTTGATCAAGCCAAGTTTGAGGAGGCCATCTCCTTCGGATCCCTTAGTCCTAAGGCTATACGCAAGATCCATAAAGTCTCCAAGGAGACTAAAGCTCCAACTGTTGCTCCTATGCCGAAGGAAGCCTTCTCCTTTAACCAAGTGTGCTCGAACAGCCCCTCCTCCGAAGGAGTGGGCTCAGCTTCGGCCAAACTCGTCCACTGAGTTGAAGGTTCTGCATCCGTGCCAAAGCGATGGGTATCAAGCCACGAAAGACCCATCGCGGCGACCAACTCTGTCGACGCCGACGACATCGCTGCAAAGGCCTTAAAACAGGCTAACAAGAATGCCGCTCATTAAAGAAGAAGGTCTCAGCGACAGGCACAACTCCGAGAAAGTCAATCCTCCAACCAACGTGAGCTTCGCGTTCATGAGCCTAAACGCGACCCTGAGCTTCGCGTTTCTAATTTAGAACGCAATTCCCGTGTTTATGAGCCCAAACATGAGCTTCGCGAGAACCAGACTAAATGTGGCCCTCAATGGCGCGTTTTACAGCCAAAACGTGGACCTCAAGTCTACATTGAACGCGAACTTCAGCTTCGTGTTTCCCAGTCAAAACGTGACCTTCATGTCAACACTGAAGAACGCGACCCTCATGTTGCCAACCCAAAATGCGGGCCTCGCGTTTCAAGTGCCAAACGCGACCTTCGCGTCCCAAGTGCCAAATCCAATACAGAGCCTGGTATATACTGAATACTCTGTGTAGCGCAACCAGACTGAGGGGCGGATAAAAAAAGTCCATGGATTCAAGGCATCTTAATCAGATCTATGTTCATCAGGAGCCAGTCCCGTCCAATCATAGACTGAGGGTTCCAATTCAAACCTCACGAGTAGTGGGTAATTCTCCTCGAATCTTCACAACAGATTTGAGAGAGTTCATATTGAGAGAAAGACCGATGCAACAAGGCATTCGTTCATTCCAATGTGAACGACTAATTCCTACGGTCCTCTCGGGATGTCAATGCTGCTCATATGCGGCCAAACTGTTGGTGTTCGACCAATTTATGAACGTTACTTTGCCCAACCAATGACGACGTTCTCACAGGAAGAAGTCTCCAGAGACCGAATATCCTGGGGTCACTATCAATGTGATCAGCCGAGGGAGATCATCAGTTCCTAGTTCCAATGACTCTGAGACAAGTCGTTCGCCGACCGTCAGAGAAATCGCTAACGAGTTTGAAGGAGTCTACCAACACACTCGGACACGAACAGGAGCCATTCCCTCTGTCAACTATCGGAGGTTAGCTAGAGGAACCAATTCCGATGATGAACACTCAGCCATTACAGAGTCCCAATCATCAAGCTCTTTTGTTGAACATGAGAGCTCCGCTTATATGACGGGAAACCATGAAGATCTCGCGAAGAGACTTGACGAGCAGGAGGCCATGCTCAAATCTCAGCAGGAGGCCATTAATGAACTCATGGCCCTGTTAACTCAAATCGTCACAGACAATGCCAAATCTCAGGAGATAGATTCACCACCTAGGCAAGAATCTTCTCGGAGAGAAAAAGCGTCTTCATCCCGACCTCACACAAGCAAAGGGAAGGGAAAAGTGGTTGATGGTGCTGCTTCTGATCAAGAAGCCCACAACCTGGAATCTTCCTATGATGAAGAAAAAGAGACGGAGAACGAGCAGAATCTCCAGTCTGCCAAAATGGTAGAATTGGAAGCCCGCCTCAATATCATTGCTAACAGAAGCGAGCTCCAAGATGAGGGAGTTGCTAGGCCCTATCCTGCCGAATGGGATTTGGCCCCTTATCCTCCAAAGTTCGAAGTCCCGACGCAATAAACTTTTGATGGCACGGGATCACCAAACCAACATATTTATCATTTCAAGTCACAGACTGGGAATGTGATATCAAACGATACCATACTAGCTCGATTGTTCATTGGCACCCTCAAGGGAGTTGCCTTTGAATGGTTCAGGAAGCTGCCTGTCGGATGTATTCAAAAGTGGGCGGATCTAGAGAGACTCTTCCTGTCAAGATTCTTTGAAGAGGATACAAAAGTCTCAATCCATACCCTTCTCGCCACTAAGCAGAAGAAGAGGGAGTCTGTCAAAGCCTTCGTCAAAAGGTTTCGAAACATGGCTCTGCGATGTCCGACAGGTATGACACAGTCTACCCTAGTGGAGACCTGTCGACACAATTTGCAAACCGATCTCCTAGCCCGAATAGGAGTTACAGAATATCGTTCCTGGAGACAACTAATCTCTCAAGGCAAACAGACTCAAAAGATTATTGCCAGGATCAAAGCTAAAGAGCAAAGTAGGCAGAATCAACCTGAGCAATCGAACCAAGCTAAATCTTCTCAGTCAGATGGGGAAGATACTATGGCCACTGAAGCCAATCCTCTTTAGTAGGATGGTGGGTCCAACAACTATTATGTTAACAATTACCTCTGATAATCAAACTCGTTAGATAGCAGCCCACTAGGCGATGTGTCATGTCTATCCTTTTTCCCCCCTACACTTGTTCAAGACTGGGGGTTGGTTTATTTGTAGTTCATTGGATTATGAATAATAAATTTTCTGAGTTATCACGTTCAATAAAATACCTCTGTCAACCACAAAATCCGTCAAAACTATCAAGTTAACAATACACTTCTGATAGTCCATTTTGTCCAAATTCCCTTACCAATCCTTTTCAAGTAGGATGGCGAGTCCACCAAAACTATCACGTTAATGATTACCTCTGATCGTCCATCAACTTGCCAATCTTCTTCAATAGGATGGCGGGTCTATCAAAACTATCATGTTAACAGTTACTTCTAATAGTCAAACTCATCAGATAATAGCCTACCAAGTGATGTGCCTCTATTCTGACTTCATGGATAGTGACTCACAAGACGATATGCCCTGTCTACCTATTTTTATTCCCCTGCTAAGTCTTAATCAAGACTGGGGGTTGGTTACTTGGAATCTATTGGATTAAGAGTAACAAAACTTTCACATTGTCGAGTTAATATTACACTTCTGACGATCATCACCCCCACAGAGTATGAATACAACTTGCATCACTTCCAATTTGTCACGTTAACAATACATCTCTGACAATTAACTTATCAATCCTTGTTAATCGGATGATAGGTCCTCAAACTTGCCCAAATCGCAATCTTTCCCAGCAAGACACTAAGTCTTCAAAATTTTATTCAAATCACAAATATCAAAACTCATCGCTTCTGGTGATAAAACTCACTTAGCAATTCTTCCCAGCGAGACGCTAATTCCTAAAATCTTGTGCAAGTCACAAGTACACATTCTCTTGTCACGTTAACATCATACCTCTAACAAATCAACTTATAAATCCTTGTCAATAGGATGATAACTCTACAAAGTTGCTCTGATCGTAACATTCTCTTGTCACGTTAATATAATACCTCTGACAAATCAACTTATCAATCCTCGTCAATAGGATGATAAGTCCACAAAGTTGCTCTGATCGCAACATTCTCTTGTCACGTTAACATCATACCTCTGACAAATCAACTTATCAATCCTCGTCAATAGGATGATAAGTCCATAAAGTTGCTCTGATCGCAACATTCTCTTGTCACGTTAACATCATACCTCTGACAACCCACTTATCAATCCCCTTCAATAGGATGATAAGCCCACAAAGTTGCTTCAATCGCAACACAAATCCTGTCACGTTAACACTAAACCTCTAACAAATTCACTTATCAATCCTCTTCAATAGGATGATAAGTCCACAAAGTTGCTCCAATCGTAACAAATTCATGTCACGTTAACACCTCAGCTCTGACAAAATAAACTTATCGACTCTCTTCAATAGAGCGATAGGTCCACAAATTCCTGTCACGTTAATATCACACCTCTGACAAAATCCACTTATCAATCCTCTTCAATAGAATGATAATTCCACAAAGTTGCTCCGATCGTAACAAATTCTAGTCAAGTTAACATCACACCTCTGACAAAATCAACTTATCGACTCTCTTCAATAGAGCGATAGGTCCACAAACCCGTCAAGTTAATATCACACCTCTTACGACCAAATCAACTTATCGACTCTCTTCAATAGAGCGATAGGTCCATAAAATACTGTTAGGTTAATATCACACCTCTAACAATCAAACCCCTCCATGAACTTGTTAACCCTTTTTCAACAAGAATAGCAAGTTTTCATTATAAAATCCCCAGTGGATTAAAGATTTTCTGGAATTATCCCAATGATAATAAAGAAAGTTTCTGAATTTCACTCTAAGTGAAAATTCATGCCAAGTTAATACTACACCTCTGGCTCTTCCAACTTTTTTTCAGTGTTTCAAGTAACACAGGAAGAAATAGCAGCAAAGTCTACGTATTCAAACATCGTAGCACCAAAATCCATGCCTCACGTGCATGGGGGATTTTATATCGATTCCTAATTAGAGATAAGTCTGCATCTGACACATGCTGTCGGGTAGCCTATTCCCGCAATAATGGCAAAGCCTACGTATTTAATATCGTAGCAGGTTATTATTAATAACGCCAAAATTCATTCCTTACACGTATGGGGGACTTTATCCCAAATCCTAAGTAGGGATAAGCCTACGCCTAACACGCGTCGTCGGTTAGTCTTTTTTCGTAAAAATAACAAAGTCTATGTATTCAAAATCATAGCATCAAGTCTAAGAAGGTTCATTCTCTTAGCACAATATTACATGTGGAACGGACTTAGACAATCCATATACTAGCCCGACTCAAACGGTAGTTAGTAAAGGCTTATCAAATCCGTTGATGGCTGAGGATTTGCCAAAAATCCTATGCATGTTTGAAGGCCCATCAGCTTAATGGACGTGAGCTGAGACTTGAAACAGATGAGCTAAAGACAAGTCTTAAAGACGTAGTTAAAAATGCATGAAAAGCCACCTCCGCGTCTTAAGTTGACACGCTAAGGTCAAACCCACGTTGCAAACACCAAAATGTCGAGGTCACACCCGTGTTCCAAATTCAAAATGCAGGGTCCACCCCCGCATTCCAGAAGCAGGATTATGGCGCATACCTTCACACAGGTCCTATGTGGCAAATCCCTTTAACCAAGATGCCTTCGAAGCGAGTGTAGAGAACGATTCCTTTACAACAAGGAATCAACAGCTCCAAGATCAGAGTTAAGATCCAAAGTATTCCAAAAATTCATCCCAGTCAACCGCAAACTTTCGAAAACTTTAGAGGGGGTTCTGTAGGCTGTCTAAAGATCAAAATAGATAGCTGATCCCCCACCAAACACCGATGATGGAAGTTACAATCTGACGACTTCCAGAAGGCTATAATTCAAAGACTTTCACGTAGATCGATGAAGGTTACAATCTAATGACCTTCACAACAACCAATGAAAGCTCTAGTTCAATAGCCTTCACAATCAACATCGGGAGTTACAATCTGACAACTCTCATATTTTCGAGCAGGCAAGACAAAGATCATTCAGCAATGGTCTTTACAACGCTCTACAGAAGAGGCTACAAGTCAACTAGCCCCTTCTAAACGTGGAAGTCATCCTCTCGTTTCAATTCCTGAAACGCAGGCGACCCCCGCGTTTCTAAGTTTCAACAAGCAAAACGTAGGTGACCCCCGTGTTTCCAATCCTCAGCAAACCAAACGCGGGCGGGCTCGCATTTTTCAACATCCAGCGGGTGCCCAACTCCGTGTCTTCAGTCTAAAACACGGAGTTAGGGTTTTGAACACCAACTTGGATGTTGTTTGACTCATTCAACATGAGCTGAATGGTTCTAAAACTGTTTCCCACAATTTGTGGGCAGTTACACCCCACTTAGGAGTAATTTAAGGGGCGGTTACACCCCCCCCCCCCTTAATCCCCTATAAAAACAAGTAAACTCAACTGAGTTACGGGTTAGAACTTCTTGGCTCGGATTGACCCTGGAGCTTGGCAGCAAAGAGAGGATCTTGGGAGCATTCTCGGATCTGAAGATCAACCACCGGAGCTTTCTTCTGACCTTGGCTTATTAACCGATTTTTGGTTCAAATCAACTCTTTTACAAAGTTCTTCGAAACTCGTTCAGATTTCTAAAACTTACTTTGCAAGTTCTTCATAACGTTAAATCATGAGGAGAAAATCACATTCCAGTGAATCAAGACTGTCAGATCGTCAACGGAGAGCGAATTCGACGTAAGTATTCGAAGGAGGCACTCCATCGCTACCAAGAAGAACCCAGTTTTAAACAAAGGGGAGAATCCAGATCAATTCTCCTCTCTTTTGTAATTAGGAAATCCAATTGTAATTGAGATTAAAGGAATACAAATCAAATTTCTTTCATTTTACTTCAAATTTTCCACCAAACAAATAACCGAGACGATCCAAGCTGTTTCACACCTGTAGGATATCAGTGATATCTCACAGATTTTGGCCATAATGTGATTCGAATATGAAGAATCTCAAAAGATAAAAGTTATAGATCTCTTCATCAGCTTTCCAACATATTTTGAATCACTTCATTCTAATGTCAGATGAGAGAGTTAGAGGTAAAACAACAGAGCTGTACCAGTCGTGTCTCGGCCAGATGAGACACAAAGTGTGTCTCGGCCAGATGAGACACAAAGAGTGCCTCGGCCAGCCGAGACACAATCTGTGTCTTGGGCAGCTGAGCCACAAACTATCTCAGACCCTAAAAACGTTATTTACGCTATTTTTTGCTATTTTTCACCGTTTTTCAATGTTAACTGCCCCGATTCTGATCCAAAGCCTCTCCAACTAATTTGAAGCTATCTTGGGATATGGTTAAGTGGTTAAAACTAAAGATAAGAGAGAATCAGCCATTCTTATCTAAAAACCAAGCTCCTGAAGCATATAAATATAGCCCTAGGGCCTTCATTTACACAAATCCAAAATTCTCGAGCATCGGCGAAGCCCTGTCGAACTAAAGAGTGAGGAGCACGAATTTTAGAGAGGAGAAAGAGATCTCGGTGAGCTATTTAGGATAAAAAGAAAGAGTTCGAGAGATCTGCATCTGTTCATCCATTTCCTTGAGATCGTACGTAGCTACGATTCTTGAGAAGAGTGATTATCTCGCTTTGCCGAGATAGTTACTTCAGTTTATTGTCTCCTTTGCGAGACAATGAAACTTATATTTGGATCTGATCAGTCGGTGGTCCACGGATAAACCCCGGCATAGACCAAGATCTCATGCAAGCAGCGGGTGTTAAAAATCCATTGTGTGTGTTTTAAAGAGAGTTGTAATCTTTTTATTTTCATTGTGTAAGGAGACTTATAAAATGTCTTTCTTGTTTGAGTTTATTGTAACGATTGAAGTTGTTATGAGTCCACTAATGAAAGAATCAACTTTCCACCAAAGCAACAGATATCCTGGAGTGGATTAATACAAGTATTGTTTTCAACCACACTTGGGATATGAGTTATTTAAACATTATATTCATGTATGGATATCGTTGATGAGCACCGCTCAATACTACTAGGGATAGTGCGTTGATATACCATTATTACAGGCTATTGAATCGGGCTTTAGGATACTTGATGTAGTTGTCCGTCCACACGAAAGTGTGATGAGGCTTGTGAGCTGTATACCTAGGATGTCTTATTTGGTAGTCTGTCCTGTACGTTGATGCGATGAGACTAATAAGTCGTGTACACTGTTCGGATGCCGATTTGGTAGTCTGTCCCGCATGATAATGCGATAAATTATAAACTTTGTAAGGATTTGTATTGTGATAATTATCTGATAGCATGAGTCTTGGTGGACGCTATTATGAACATGACTCATCGCTGAGTTATATATGATCGATGTACTTTTCTCTTGTAAGTACGCGGGATTATATGCAGTTGTTTACATTATCTTCCAAAGGATAGTGAAAGATATTTTTTCTCAGATATTTGTGATAACATTACTTTCTTGTATTGCTTTCCTTTAGTCTTAGTTTGGAATTGGTAATTAGCGATTTATAATTTGAGACATATGGTATATACATGAGGGTTTTCTTGTTCGGATTATTTCGTTCGACGTACCAATTTCGTGTTGTGATTTTCTAATTATTAATTCTATTTAGATTGTTTATTTTTAGTTCGGTATTGATATTTAGTTATCTACAATTTAAGACATATGGTATATATATGAGAGTTTTCTTGTTTGGACTATTTCGCTCGACGTACTACGTTTCGTGTTGTAGGTTTCTAAATATTAATTCCTTTTAGATATAGGGTAAATGATTTAGGTAGACTATGCTTAATAGATAGAGCCTCCATCACATCTAATAGCCCTTTCCCTGGGGGCTGATGGAGATGATCTTACTGTAGCGCTCTGACTCTCTTTTTGTTTCTCTTTTATTTTCTAATTTTATTCAGGCAGCAACTCAGAGTTTCGGAGAGCTGCAGGATGACGGACTTCCATCATAGTCGTCGTCACATGTTTTTAGTAGATGAGACTCCACTATAGTTGATATTTTCTTTCGGACATTTAGAGTTTTGTATTTTATCTTGTAAAGGTTGTGTGCCTTAGTTTATTTTCAGTTGATTCATATTAAGATACTTCACATTTATTTCAGACTTCAGTTGTATTCAGTTTATTCAGTTGAGACATGATTATATTTATTAGATATCTCTTTTCACATCATGTCTAATGCATTTATTTCCCTTATTTTGCTTGTTTTGTACCTACACTTATTGTTGATTCCACTAAAGAGATATTATTGTGACGGTAAAATGTGTTGTTGTAAAGTGTGGGTGCATGACAGGTTTGACATCTCTGGGTTTACCTTGAACTGCAGCCATGTGTGAAAATAGGAGCGTCACACAATATAATTTAGCAATGAATCGTATTCATAAATGGCTTCTGCCAAAGACTCAGGTTATCAGATATATCACAAACAATATCTCATAAGGTTTTATAACTCATTGCATTATCATGCGGAACGGACTACCAAATCAGGCATCCTAAATATGTACATGGCTGATTAGTCTCCTCGCATCACCGTGTAGGACGGACTACCACATCAGGTTTCCTAGAAGTACGGCTCTCTAGCCTCATTGCATCACCGTGCAGGATGGATTACCAAATCATGTATCCTAAAATCATGACTCAATGGCCTGTACTGATGGCATATCGACGCATTATCTCAAGTAGTACTGAGCTGTGCTCATTAACGATATCCATACATGCATACGTGTTATAATTAATTATTATCTCAAACATGATGGAAACAATACATGTAATAATCCTATTCAGGATATCTGTGTATGTGCCTCAACTCTATTCGTGTACACCCATGGTTGCACGCGTGTATCGTCGTACGGCTCGAATCCCGCGTTCATGATTAACCACGCAAGAAAAGTCATCACAAATAAAAAAACAAGGTGTCGGTTGACTACGTTAAAGCATCGGTCGACCGACGACAAACGTGCACAAAATACACTGTAAGAAGACCTCATCAGTCGACCGATTGATCCTTATCGGTCGACAGGCCAGAAAGGGTTTAAAAACCCTGGCGACGCAATAGGTTTTATTCTCAGATTTTGTGTATTGAAACTTTCTCGACAACATAAATTTGTTAGCATGCAAGGTTAAACAAGATTTAACTTTCATGATTACTCAACAAGGGTTAAATTAAATATGGTTACTCTTTTAAAATTAAACAGTTAGGGTTTAACATTCCAATTAACAAAATTCTCAAATAACAACATATTTTTAATAACATGATTTATGAACATGACTAATTCTTATTATTATATTGTTGTAGATTCGTTTAAACAAGATCACATCATCTAGATATCACATACTTAGGGTTTAAGCATCCTAATTAATAAAACACTCAATTAATTGTTAAACTAGAGTTTTAAACCAAATTAGAATATAATTTACAAATTAAAAACAATCCTAATGATCATGATCAACTATTCGTATTAAGAAGATATTTAAATTAAAGATCTTTTCATTGGTTTAAGATTTAATATTATAAACTAAGCTTTATCACATCAGATTAAACTTTAAGTATTGGATTAATCAATTAATTTACTAAAAACATGATTTTTAACTAAGGGAAAGGTTTGGAGGATGATGATCTTGCCTCAAACGTTATGTTGAACTCCTGAACACGTGCGTGCAAGATCCTTCTTCACCAAGCTCGCAAATCCCGCCTTCCTCTCGATAACCGTCTTAAGAAATCACCCAAAAACACACAGATTAGGGTTAGGGTTTGAGAGGGAAGGTGGCTCTTATAAAACACGTGAAAAGATAGAGGAAAGGGGTTTAAAATGAGTATATATACTCTCGTACACAACTGGGTTCGAAGCCAAACAAAACCGACCCGAAAATGAAACTTGGAGCTCTGGAAGCCCGTTGATCGACTGGCCGCCAGGCATCAATCTACTGGTCTAGTGCGGTCGACTGATCTGCCTATGCCGATTGACCGACCAGAACGCAGATTTTGTCTGTGCATGGTTTTGTGCATGATTAGCTCATGTACTCTTATATACACATTTATATACACACTTATATGTATTTAATCGATCTCAAACCAATTATCATCATACTTAATCATCAATAAATAATATTTATCATTATTTTACTCATTTATTAATATTTATTACTATATATCAAAAATTACGGGGTTTTACACAACTGATGAAAAGATTAATAACAAACGCATAAGCTTAACAACTAACGAAAAAGATTAACAAATAACACATAAGCTTAAAAACTAACAAAAAAGTTTAACCAATCCATAAGATTAACAACCAATACATAAGCTTAACAATTGACGAAAAAGCTTAACAATAAATACATAAGCTTAACAACTAACTCGTAATATTAATAAAGGTTAAATTTAATAATTGACTATAAGTTTATAACTATATTCAAATTAAGGTACATATCTAACATAAGAACCACCATTACAATATAACATATGAAGAAAAAAGGTTTACAATTATTTTCAAAACAAGCTACATTGTAAAGTTCGCAAAACAACCCACAATATGACGTCTAAACGTCTCCTTTCAATTCCATCATTCATTCTCCGCCCATGAAAAAAAAATTCATCATTGTAATCACGTTCACCATTCATTTTCTTTTGCTCTCTCCCTTTGATGAGTAATTGAGCAGCAACATTTTCCCTAATGACTCGTGCCGTATAAGAATCTAGTGTAAGCTACAAAACATCATTCCCTTCTAGTACTGCCTTCATGAATAAGCACACGTAAATCCCACAATTGTACCTACAAACAAAAATAAAATAAAATATGGTAGTCTTTTGGGTAAAATTTATAGTATATTTTACAAAGTCTCTAATAGTTGAGGGTAGCTCTCTAAAATTCAACTACTTCGCAACTCGACAACAACTCTTTTACCCTCCTCTCTGTGTTTATACCCTCCACCAACGTTCACAATGATCCTTACGTCCAGATTCCAAACCCAACAATGGCAAATCTAACACCACAACTAGAGAAAAGAATGGTAATTGACCTCTTGATACGAAATTTTTGTTAGTCACCATAGAGAAAATTGAACCTCACCCTAGTTTGAGAGGGGAAGATGGAAAGATAGAATTTTTTCAAGAGGAAGAGAAGAATTATTGGCAGATTGAGTTAAGTTTTAGGGTTCTAACTTTAACAGAAGTGAGGATTGTGAGGGGAGAGAGAAGTGATGAGAGAGTGGAGAACGAAAATCCAAAAAAAGAGGTGATCACATGTATAGTTAGGGGTAATTTTGGGTCTTTATATATATTTTTGAGTGGCTATGGCTTGGCATTGTATTTATGGGGTTACACCCATAAAAAGGTTGATTTTGGGGATAAAAAGAATGTGGACTAAGTCTTGGGAGTGAAAGGAATAAAGTTTGTTTTTTGGGGGCTAGAGGCAATTTTCGTATTAATATAATATATTAAAAATATGTTTAATGATATTAATTATTTAATTATTTCATATTTAGCTAATATAACTAGCACATATATTAGTAGTTAATATATGAAATCCGAAATTACCCCACTTATCTCAAATTGTTCCATTATGAGAGTTTGGATAAATTTTGGCCAAGGTCAATCTTTTTTCCATTTGAGTGGGATAATCTTATCCTATGTGAGATAATTATCCCGCTAGTGCTCCAAAAAATCAATAACACCAAAAGTTATTGTCTCAATCCCATTATCGCAACGAATAACACTAAAAAGAATTGTCCCAAAATATATACTAATTATCCCTATATTACCCCAACCAATACCCCCCTCCCCCACCCAAATATGAATTGGTCTCATGTCTCTGTAAGTAATATCTCCTACCTTAGATCAATTTCCTTCTTCAAAGAAAACTAGCACTCTTGAGCGATATACTTTCATATTTTAATTTCCTATATGCTCTTTGAAAGTTACGTAGAATGTTTCACTCACGTTCCAAATCCAAAATTTTGCTTGGGTGAAATATACCTAGGAGTATCGTGAGATTTCCCTCATCTGAGATTTTAGTCTTGCAAATCTATTTGTTTTCTTCATCTCAAGCCAGAAAATCTTTATAATCTTTTTATTGCTAAATTGCGTACATTTAGAGTATCATCTTATCTGTGCATTTAATGTCATAAAACTGTTGTGAGCTTTACTGCCTAGTTCTCACCTTGTATGTAGAGAACGATTTCTCTCGCTTTGTAAAAGTGATCCTATCATCTCAAAGAATAAGAGTAATAGAAGGTTGAAGTCTACTGCACATGTTTGTGTTTTGGCAAGGGTAAGTCATGTCTGCTCTAGCGTTGAGTGTGGTAAGGAGTGAAATTCTATTTTGACTACTGGAGGAAGTGCTTATAGTGGATTAGAAAATCTTAGCTGGGGTGCTTGGTAGTGGAGATAGCCTGGGAGGTGAACCACAATAGAATCCTTATTCACTATGTAATCTGCTTGTTGCCTATAGCTTTGCTTTTAGTTTTACATTCTTCGCTTGTCATACATAGTTCTTAGTTTCTGTTCAACGGTTCTATTGAGTCATCCATAGTGCATCTGCATACACTACTTACTATAACTGCTTATCTGACTTATTATGTTTCTTTTAGAAAGTTAAATAGAATTCTCCATAGTCTGTTTTTGAGTGTGTTTGCACAAACTGCATATTTATGTGTTCATCTGCACATTAATCATTTTGTTAGAAAGTTTCACTGAACTTTTTGTACGCTGTTCTACAACCGCACTCATATCTGTCAATCTGATCATTTATGTTCATCACTTTGTTAGGAAGTTCCATAGAACTTTCTTTACACTGGTTCACGTAAAAGTTCCAAATATATTACATTCATAAGCGCTCGTATGTTGATCTGTATGCATTGTATTGAACTGTTTGAAAGTTTCACAGAACTTTGCACACTATAATTCCACAGAACACAGATAGTGTGCTTGCATCTGTTCTCTTACTGCATTAGCATAGCATCTGCATTAAGTTTTTGTTTACCATATTCACCGCCCTCCAGGGGCTTATAGAAAATAAAGGATGGATCCAAAGGGGATTGTGTGATTTATACTAGACTTAAGGGCTCTTCTTGTTAATATTTTGATTTCTATATTTGATATTTCATTTTGTTATATCATACCTTATGGAACTGTTAAAACTCACTTAATTATAGCACACATTATGTGGATGTTTTAGTTAAATGCGTTGTTCTTGAAACAAGTTGTTATATCATTATTGGTTGCTTTCTGTCCAGTACTCTTTAAGCTTTTTATTATGCTTATGAAGGTGTAGAAGATTGGGAAAGAGAAATTGCATTCTACTATTTATCTCTATGATGAGGACATCTAGACGCATGCACGAGATTTTCGTCGAGTTTATCAGCGCAGGAGGCGCCATATTTCAACATTGTGGTTTTGATTTTTAGTATTTTTAGTTAATTTGAATTTTGAATTTTGAGTTTTTGAATTTTGAATTTTAGTTAATTTGGTAGCTAATCAGTAATTGATTGTAATTGATTACGAGAGAAATTTGAGAGATTTAGAGAATCTTCCCATAATGTATCTGCTCTTTTTTTAAACACTCTTGTAATCAAAAAATAATATTGAAGAATGAAAATTATTTGTGTCAGCCTAATTAATTGATGTAAAACCTAGGATAATATTCATAGCCTTCTTCTTCCTCCAGCAGCCAATTTCTTCTTCTTCCCCACGTAAACAATCCCTCAACCAAACCCAACTCATCTCACCACAGTCACCACCACCCTCTCCTTCCCGAACAGCCCTCAGCCACCACCTCCTCCCCCCCACCCCCTCCCCTCATCCTTGCAACCGACAACAACCAACACCACCTTCCCCCTCATCTTCCAACAGCGCCTCCCTCTAATCCCTCAGTCGCCGACCCAGTTCCCTCCTCCTCCTACTCCACACCGCCCACTCTCTTCCCCTTTCCCGCAGCCACCGAGTCCATCTCTGTCCAACCATCCCCTCTTCTGATCCACCACCCCTTGAAGTCCTAACCGCTGCCCTTAGCCACCCCCAAGGCCATCGCCTCTCCCGTTGTCGTTCGCATGCCCACTTTAACATTCGCACCCGTCATCGAACAGATCTGCTACCGTCCTGATTCTATCCCCTCTCTTTCAGACCAAAGAACACAGAGAAGAAGTGGAAACTTGGTTTGACCCATTGTTTGGACCCCAAACTAGGTTTAAGTGAACATGATCTCAAGTCAGATCCAACCCGTACTATTCAGATCCATTGGAGTCCTTTTCGAGTCCGATTCAACCTCGATTCAGCAGTCTGTAGGTGCAAGGCTGATCCTGAAGACGAAGACATCCGGTTCGTGATTGATCCAGATACTGGCGTAGTTGATTTACAGCTTTCTCAGTGATTCAACTACCAGCCGTTCAAAACCGTAGACGGATACGTTAAGCGCGTGACTCATCAGATTGTCGAGAGCGTGGAGAGCCGTTTAAGAATTAGCTCGTGGCACCGACGTTTCTATCCAGACACGCCGCTTCATCCCAATTACGTAGCTCTTAGAGGAGAACTCCCGTCACTTAGATTTGGAGTTGTTACACCACCTCCAGAGGTCCCTCACGTCGAACTGGTTCAGTCTGACAAAGGTTTTGTTTTCTTTCGCCCAAGTATTTTTGGAACCGCTATTGCGTGCATGTTATTATTAATATTAATATCGATTACACTTGTGATGTACTCAGATTGATTAGTGAACGAGTGATTCTGTTGCCAAGTATATTTGCTAATCTAAATATTACAAATTGAACTGTATTAAGAGAACGAATCTTTACATTTATTTTCTGGATAATTTACAAAGGTTTAAACTTAGTACAATTGCAACTTTTGCTTAAAAACCATCAAAAGCTACACTTTATTCTTGAGATTCCTGCCTAGATCGATCGCTGATTTGGTGAAGCATTGTTGTCGCTAATCTCGCACCTGCATATACATTGTTTCACATCATTTTTGGTATCAGAGTGTGGTTCTAAGTTAGGAATTTTATTTTATTTCTAGGTTAGAAAATTTCTTTTTTTTAGTTGAGTCTTTATTTAATAAAAAAATTTAGTCATCTCATTTAGTTGTTAGTACCCACATTCATCTCACTTAGCTGTTAGTGCATGCCTACTCGCACGGGTATACCCTATCGATTGGGAGAGTGAAGTGAGTCAACTAGTGAGTCCAGCATGTCAGGCAATATAGAGTCTGAACTCCTGAAGAAGTTCACTGAACTAGCAGCACGATTTGATACTGTAGCCCAAGAGAGCAGAGCTACCCGCGAAACCCTGGATGACACCAACGAAAGGCACACTAGGATCGAGGAAGCGCGTGTTGCAACCCGCCGCTGCAAGGTCAATGTTATGAAAACATCGCCCTGCCACCGCAAGGTCAAGGTCATGAATACATCGCCTCACTGCTGCCAGGTCAAGGTTATGGACACTTCACCCATTGAGCCCTACATCAACCTGTGCCTGATCCGGATGCGCAATACCTAAGGAGCATTAAGGTCAGCACACCAACCTTTAACGACAAACTCGACCCATAAACTATTCTGGACTGGCTAAAGAACATGGATCGGTACTTCAATTAGTACGCCCTGACAGAACCCCGAAAGGTCATGTTTGTAGCGATGAAACTCACCGAACCCGCCTGCTAATATTAGACCAACCTCGAAACACTAAGGCATATTAGAGGTGAGTTATTGATTACAACTTGGTGAGAAATGACCGACGAACTAAAACGAAAATACCTCCCACCATCATTTTATCATCGATTGCTCTACAAGTGGCATCGTCTCACCCAAGGAACCAAATCTGTGAAAGAATATGTTGCACAGTTCGACGAATTATTTACTCGATGAAGCACCATTGAGAAAAAGGCACCGATGAAGGTCTTGTCAAAGTTTAGAGCTGGATTAAGAAGCGATCTCCAAACTAAACTCTTTGCTAGAGGAGTAGACACCCTTTAGAGAGCTTATGCATTAGTTCAAGATTTAGATGAAGCCAAATCACATCAATCTCATAGGAATCAAAATTTTAGAACTCATTCCTCCCAGTCTTCCCGTACTACTACCTTTAGTCAATCTTTGAGTCGAACTAACCCTAGTTCTTTCCAACCTAAAGTCAACCCAAGGGCAAGGAGCCCGAGAGAGATTTCTCAAAGATTGGCCCTAACGTCAAGTGCTACAAATACTAAGGATATGGGCACGTTTCTACAAACTGTTCGACCTGTCACAAGGTTGCTATCATCGATGGCCAATACGAATATGAACCTGAACTTGATAGCGACGAGTTTGTCCATCAAGTTGACGATGATACCGAGGATTTTGAGGATGATGTCGATGATAATGTCCTAGGTTGTCTTAGGCAAATTGAAATACCTACCGTATCCGTTGTTAGATGTGCCATCTCCTAACCCAAAGTTGTTGATGATTGGAGACGTACCTCTATCTTTCACACGTTCACAAAGATTAGAGATAAGAATTTCAAAGTGATCGTGGACAGTGGAAGCTGTATTAATATGGTCTCCTCAGCTATCGTCGCCAAGCTTGGCCTTAAGGCCGTACCCCATCCTAATCCATACATGGTATCATGGAATAATGACATCGCATTTCATGTCCAAGAGAGATGTTTAGTCCCTCTTCAATTTGCCATTTACAAGGACAAGGTTTGGTATGATGTTTTGAAGATGGATGTGGGTCAAGTTATTCTTGAAAGACCCTAGCTATTTGATAACAATGTTCATATCTTCAGACTATCCAACATGTTATTGTTCGAGCATGACAGGAAGAAGGTCAAGATCCTTCGGGTTCACTCGAAAGGTAGTGACAAGAAGCCCGACCCAAACAAGTCTTCCTAAGATGTTAACCTGATTGGAGCCAAAGAGATAGATCATGTGCTAGCTAATGGAGCCCTCATTTTTGCCCTCGCTGCTAGAGAAGCTCTGAAGGATATTTCTGACGTTGATCCCCCAGAAGTCGCTCCTGTTTTAGAAGAATTTTCCGACGTCTTCCCTGAGGGCCTCCCGGACCAGTTACCCCTGATGTGTGATATCCAACACGCAATTGATTTAGTCCCGAGAGCAACCCTTCCCAATTTACCTCACTATCGGATGAACCCCAATGAGCATGCAGAGTTAAAGAGGCAAGTTGATGAGCTGCTGAGGAAAGGCTTTGTGAAAGAAAGCATGAGCCATTGTATGGTCCCCGTATTACAGACACCCAAGAAAGATGACACATAGCGTATATGTGTGGATAGTCGTGCAATCAACAAGATCACGATGAAATAATGTTTCCCCATTCCTTGATTGGATGACATACTTGATTTAATATCTGGAGCCACCATCTTCTCTAAGATTGATCGTAAGAGTGGCTATCATCAGATTCGCATCCGTCCCGGTGATGAATGAAAGACCACTTTCAAGACAAAAGATGGATTGTTCGAATGGATGGTCATGCCCTTTGGCTTGACTAACGCTCCGAGCACTTTTATGAGAGTGATGACTCAAGTACTCCGACCCTTCACGGGAAAATTTTTGGTGGTGTACTTTAATGTTATCCTTATCTATAGTAACTCTTGTGAGCAACACGTGGACCATCTGCGTCAAGTCTGTATTGCGTTAAGAAAAGAGCAACTCTATATCAATCCTAAGAAATATACTTTTCTTACACACCAAGTTATTTTTCTAGGATTTTTGGTCTCTTCTGAAGGAGTATCCGATGATCCTGAGAAAGTTAGAGCTATCGAAGAATTGCCCGAACCTAAGAACATCAGAGATGTTCGAAGCTTTCACGGACTTGCTACATTTTATCATCGGTTTATCAAGGGCTTCAGCACCATATGGCCCCTATTACTGATTGCTTAAATAAAAGTGAAAAACTAAGATACTATACTCTATAGTATACAGAGTTCGAGTGGTCAAAAGCTGCTACCAAGGCATTTGTAGAGATCAATCTGTAAAACCTCAAAATTTTGAATATTTTATGATAAATAATAATAAATTTGTTATACATTGATAAATAACATATTGTGATGTTTGGGTATGCTAGGAATTGATTTGAGATCAATTCAATGTATATATGTATATATGAGTGCAAATGAATAAAACAAGCATGATGTATAAATCTGGAAAATAATAATCAGTAGAGAGATTTTATATTTTACACACTGATACAATGTGAATATGGAAAAACTTAAAAGACTAAATTTGTAGACCTCTTCAGCAGCTTTTCAACAAATCTTTAATCACCTCCTTCTGATGTTAGATCCGAAAGTTACTGCCAAAATACCGAAGAGTATGTTTCTAGTCAGACTGGGTTTCCAGTTTTGGGTTTTAGGTTTTGGGCTGTATTTATTCGGGTTTGTTGTCATATATATACATGTTTATACATTAAAAACATATCTTTTCTTCTGTGTTCCAAACCCTAGCAGCCCCTCTCCTCCTCTCTCAAACCCTAGCCCTAAACTTGAGTTCTCGGGAGAGTTTCATGAGGCGAAAAGCGAGGAGAAGAAGAGATTTGCGACGTTGGCATCGAGGGATCATTTGCTGATTATTTCAGGGGGTTATGCACATGATAAGACAAGATTATCTGCATCCAAACCCTTCCCTTAATAAAGATTAGATTTTTAATGGTTAAAGTGATGTTTTTCATGGTAAAGTTTAACCCGACATGATAAAGTTTAGATTTTTGATGATAATTCTTTAAACCATGATAGATCTATAATAATTCCTTGTTGTTTATAATAGAAATATGATCATGATCATTAGGGTTATTCATAATTTTGTTTTTAATTTATTAATCATGATTAAACCATGTTTAAATCCTAATTTAGCAATTAAATAATATTTTATGTTGATTAGAGATGCTTAAAACCCTAGGTTTGGGGTAAAACAAGACTTGAAAACATGGAAAAACAATTGTTACATCGGTTTCAAGTTTTATACAAGTATATTTATATTAATTTGTCGATAACTAGGGTTCTTGTAAATAATTTGATTATTTGGGTTGTTAAATTTGATTAGATTAAATCAAGTTTAAGTAAATTATAAGATATTTTTCTGATATGTAGAAATAAAGTTTTTATCTTTTCATATAATTTATAAATGAAAAAATTCATGTTTTGATGAGTTAAAATTTTTGCAAGTTCAAAACCTGAAAACCCGTTATGCTTCTGCGCGGTCGACCGCGACGGTCGATCACTGGGCGACGTTTTTATGCAGGAAGCTCTCTATTTTTGTGTGGTCAACCATGGTGGACGCGACGGTCGACCGCTGGGTGATATTTTGTGCAATGTATTTCTACTCATTTCACGGTCGATCGCGGTGGTCGCGACGGTCGACCCCTGGACCTGTTTGTGCATGTGCATGTTGTTTACATGCGTTTGTATGACCGATGAGTTGTATAGGTTAACTTATATTTTAATACACTGTAAATTATGTATTCTACACATGAGTTGATTATGGACATGAGTTTAGGATTCACTCATCGAGGCACGAGTGTGAATAGTATATATACATTTTACTTACATCATTTATTTGTATTACACTCATCATATGCAGACCTCGTGTTGGATATTTATCTATTATGGCCCATGTGTTGGATCTTAATCATATACAGTCCTCATGTTAGACATTCACTTATTGTGGCACATGTGTTGGACCTTAATCATATGCAATCCTTGTGTTGGATATTTACCTATTACGGCCCATGTGTTGGACCTTAATTATTTGTCGTCCTTGTGTTGGATATTTATCTATTGTAGCCTATGTGTTGGACATTAATCATATATAGTCCATGTGTTGGAAACTTATTCGAGTTGTCTTATCTAATATGTAGCAGGTGAACTCCATGTGTTAGACACGTATCTGATATCTGTCAGGACACCTTTGATATGATTTGAGATGGAGTTGTCTTTTCTTATTGCTCTATGTAGTAGCTTTTGGATTTGGTATTTAGCTATTTAAAATTTGAGCTAATGGGATATTCAACATACCTATGCTCGTGTTGTGGATTTCTAAATATCAACATCCATTTATTTCATAGTAGATGATTGTTTATATGTATGTATTAACAAGTATTTTCTTTATATATGGGGAAAATGATCTAGGTAAGCTATGCTTAATAGATAGAACCTCCACTTCATTTAGTAGCCCTTCCCCGGGACAGATGGAGGTAATCTTGCTAGCGCTCTGACACTCTTATTGTTGTCCTTTTTCTTTTATTTTATTTTAACTTTCAGGTGGCTTAGAGCATCAGAGGACCGTAGGATAACGGAGTTATTGCATAGTCGTCGTCACATAAGTTACTAGTAGAGACTCCACAGTAGAGTTATTTCCATTCGGACATTAGTGTTTTGTATCACATTTTGAAAAGGCTATGATCATTAGTTACATTTTCAGCTGTTTCATGTCGAGATATATTTATTTATTTCGGATGTCTGATATATTCTAGATTGTTCACTGAGACATGATTTATTTATGAGATACTCCTTTCTATATTATGTATGTTGTAGTTATTTTCTTTCTTTTACCTATTTTGTACCTACACTTTACTTTGATTCTACTAGAGGATATTACTGTGATTGGTGAAACTTGTTATTGTGCAGTATGGGTGTATGGCAGGTTTGACATCTCTGGGTTCACCTTGGATTACAACCATGTGTGAAAACAGGGGCATCACACAA
Organism: Asparagus kiusianus; assembly: GCA_022839385.1. Lineage (NCBI taxonomy): Eukaryota > Viridiplantae > Streptophyta > Magnoliopsida > Asparagales > Asparagaceae > Asparagus > Asparagus kiusianus. The sequence goes on from BQKN01061971.1 coordinate 88,048, forward strand.
TCAAAGAATGTCACAGGCACCTATTATGCGCCTGCCTGATTTTTCTAAGGTCTTTGAAATTGCGTATGATGCCTCTGGTATCAAAATAAGGTGGAGTTCTATCTCAAGAAGAACATCATGTTGCTTACTTTAGTGAGAAACTGAATGATACAAGGCAATACTATTCCACCTATGACAAAGAATTCTATGCAGTGATACAATCACTTCGCCACTGGTGCCATTAATTTCTACCAAAAGAATTCGTTATATATTCCGACCATGAGGCCCTTCAATATATTCACTCCCAAAAGAAGTTGAATGCTAGATATGGTCGTTGGGTTGACTTCCTCCAGGACTACACCTACACTATTAAACATAAAGCGGGAGTAGAGAACAAGGTCGTCGATGCACTCAATCACCACATGCACCTTTTCTCAATCATGAGTACGGAAGTAGTTAGCTTTGAGAAAGTCAAAGAGTAGTATGAATCGTGATCTGATTTTAGCAAAGTTTATACTTTGTTGAATGATGGAGTGACTCGTGAAATTGATGGCTTTCTCCTGAAGGATAGATATATTTTCTATTTTCACAAGTTGTGTATTCCCAACACCTCTTTGAGAGAATTCTTAATTTGGGAATTACACGCTGGAGGCCTTGCAGGACATTTTGGGAATAACAAGACTGTCGAAGCAATTGAATGTCGTTTCTATTGGCCAGGTATTACACATGACGTTGTTAGGCTAGTGGGTCGATGTCATAACTACCAACTAGCTAAGCAACATAAGCAGAACACTAGCATGTACACTCCTCTCTCTGTCCTAAATTTTCCCTAGCAAGATGTCAGTATGGACTTCGTCTTAGGACTCTCGAAGACAGTTAGAAAACACGATTCTGTCTTTGTTATTGTGGACCAATTCTCCAAAATGGCCCACTTCATACCGTGCTCCAAAACTTCTGACGCTTCTCATGTGGTTAAACTATACTTTAACAAAGTTGTTAAACTGCACAGATTACCAAAAACAATTGTGTCCGATAGATATGTTAAATTTACTAGTTATTTTTGGAAAATCCTTTGGCACAAATTGGGAACTAAACTTCAATTCTCAACGGCTTTTCATCCCCAAACTGATGGTCAAACTGAGGTAGTCAACATGAGCTAAGGTAACCTATTGAGATCACTAGTTGGTAAAAATCTTAGGGATTGGGATCAACATCTGCCTACTGCTGAATTTGCTTATAATAACTCTGTTAATAGGTCTACAGGTGTCAGTCCAGCTGAAGTCGTGTATGGTTACAAACCTAAACAGCCTATAGATCTTGTCCCCGTGTCTGCACATCATAGAGTATCTGAGTCAGCATCTGCATTTGCATCTTGTTGGCCTTCTTGTTTTGATAATGATTTACAAACAATTTATTTCTAATGTTGTTTGTCTAGTGTTTGTGTTTTTGTATCAATTATAGACAAACAACATGTTGGAGAATGGATGGAATTGCGCATTCACGATCATATCCAATGGAGGTTAGCGGTATTGTGGAGTGAAGCAATGTACATTCAAGTTAAAGATACAAGTTCAAGCTTCATCCTCAAAGTGTAGGAAGTCAAGCTTATTGAAGATCAGATCAAGCTTGGGTAACATTAGTTTAGGTTTATATTATGTGTGTTGGTACTTTAAGCTCAATCATATATACACACACATTATATTGGTTTCCTTTTGTATATAGTTATATATATACAACACAAGTTTTGGTTTTCATATATATCTATCTATATATATATATATATATATATATATATATATATATATATAT
>BQKN01061971.1:89935-125500 GCA_022839385.1 Asparagus kiusianus
ATATATATATATATATATATATATATATATATATATATATATATACACACACACATAGTTATATATATATATACACAATTTAGTTTTGGTTTCCATGTATATATAGTTTCATATATACATACATGTTTGGTTTCCATGTATATATATAGTTATATATATACATACATAGTTTTGAGTTTTCATGTTTATAAATATGAGATTACATATTTCATATTTATTATTGTGTTTTGGTTTAGCTATATAGATATGAAACAAATTTACATTCATATATATAATCATATGTTTCATACTCTATTGTGTTTAAGAATATATTGCATAGAATATGCAATTTTGTGAAAATATTATTTTCATGGTTTATGGACTTAACAATCATCATACACATCTTTCATTAAGTCCACAAAATCATTTTAATATGGTTTAGCCAAAATGTCAAAATTCCTATGTTTACATTTTCATGTTTTGGACTATTTTGCAAAATAATAATATTTTATATTTGGGAGGTCTTTTTTGAAAACCAATTTTTATAACATGTGTATTATCATGTTTAAAATCATTCCCCAAAGTTTTATAATTTTCTGAATTTATTTGATATTTTTAAACTCAGTTTAAAGTTGAGTTTTTCTGTGCACTTCAGGTCTGTGCATGTTTAGTCGACTCATTAGTTGACTCATAAGTCGACTCAAGAAGTGTAGCGTAGTTATGATTTTTCTTTTGCTGAGTCGACTCATATAAGTCGACTCATAAGTCGACTCATTAGTCGACTCATAAGTCGACTTATGAAAGAGCCGTTGCACAGTAACGGTTAGTTTCCAGCAGTGTTTTCTGGGAGCTTTTTTGTCTTTTCAGTTGGTTTTTTGCTGAAGTTTTTAATGGGTTTAAATACCCCCCTTGCTCTTATTTTTCAAAAGAACTCAAGAGAATGTTTTAAGAAAGTTTAACAAAGGTTTAAAGTTTGTTTAAAGGTGTTTATGCCTTGTTTAAGAGTTTCGTTAGTGAAGAGAATTTCACAAGAGCAAGTGGAGATCATCTATTGGTGTTTGAGCATTCAACTCTTCTCCCTCTCTCTTGTTATCTATAGAGAAGTTTTCTAAACTCAATTTCTAGCTTTGTATTTACATTGTTTATTGATTATCGTCTTTACAAGCTAGATTTTCATAATTGAGTTTAGTTTTGATTTACTCATTGTTTACACACACAACCATTGAGCTTATTGTATTTTCATATATTGTATAATTTGGGTTGTGGGGTTTGTGTGACATTGAGTGTGAGCCTACATTGTGTTCTCATCTATTGTAGAGAAAAGATTTATATTTGTGTGCTTTAATTGTGAAGTTCACATTGTAATACACTTGTACACCGAGAGGAGTGTGTGGTGAGGACGGAGTCGATACCGAGAGGAGTGGCGTCGGTGGCCTAGTGAGAGGTGATAATTCCGAGCACTTGAGGGAGTCAATACGTGAGGACCAACACTTGAGGTTGTAGCTTGTGTATGTACTTTGTGAGGATTTGTGAGTGTTGTCGGTTGACTTGATAACCGAGTGTGTAGAGTTTTTGGTTAGCTAGAAAACCGTATTGTGAGGTGTAAACGTTTTTCGGATAAGCGTAGAAAACCCGGTGTGATAGTGGAGATCTCCTCGAGGTGAGGAGCCGGGACGTAGGTCGTGGGGACCGAACCTCGTGAACATATTGTTTGTTTGTGATTGTATTGGCGCACTTATTTTTTATGTTCATATCTTATATCGCCTTTGTATATTACTCATTGTTTATATAACCCACTATCTAGTTTAGTTTGTTTACCCTTGAGTGTTTTGTATATCCTTGCATATATCTCATATTATATCTTATTGCTAGGATATAGCCCTTTGTTCATATTGCATATTCTTGCTCATAATTAGTTGTGTATCTATCTTGTAAGAATATATTTGTTAATAAGTTTTAATTAGCATTTAAATCGGATTAGATTAGCATAAACCTTATTCACCCCCCTGATAATCATATGTTATTACAATTTTATACCCTCATTATCTATTTTACATGAATAAATATACCATTAATAATTGTTGTTAGCTTAGTTTACACATAAATGAATGAAAATATAAATAAATATTATTAAATGTAAAACCCCCTTAAAAATCTCTCTTCTCCATTTTTGTAGCACTTTAAAAGCCCATGGCCGGATTTTCTTTGGAAATCATTTTTATGTGAAGGCCCAAAGCCCATGGCCGGATTTGCTTTGGAAATCATTGTGTGTGAAGGCCCAAAGCAAGCTCTCCATTCCCATGACCGGTGCTGCAAACTTGGCATTTGATTTTTCAAAATCAAATCAAGACCGAACAAACTGCTGCAGCCTTGAGTTTTTTTTTTACATTGGACTTGCTTGGAAAATAAATTGAAGATTGGGCCTTGGAAAATCAAATGAAGATTGGGCTAGAGAAGAACAAAAACCAAATTCAAAGGTGGAGATTGTTGCTTGGGGCTCAAGACAAATCCAATGACTCATATTCATTGAAGATTACTATAAATAGGGGTAGAGAGTGAGGGGTTAGGGGTGTGAAAATTTTTGTAACTCCTTTTGGAGAGGGGGGTTACTCTTAATTGAGAAGGCCTTCCAAAATTGTAACTTTTTGTTGTAATTAATAATAATAATTTTTCACCACTTTAAATTTTTCTCTTCTTCTCTTTGTTGGATGATGAAGATGAAGATGAAGATGGAGAATTATTTGAAGGTTTGCATTTCTTTTCTTTTTCTCTTTTATTGCTTATTAGTTTAGATTTATTTCTATGCTTGTAGTTAGATTTTATTTTCTTGTTAAATAGCCAAGAGGCTAGAACCCTCTTGCCTTAGATTTATTTCATGCTTATAGAGTAGATTTATTTTCTTGCATTTAATTCTTGTAATTTTATTTTGTAGTTTAGATTTTGTAATTTATTTTGTAGTTAGATTTTAATTTCTTATACTATTCACCTTGAGGCTAGAACCCTCTTGGGTTTAGTTTTTCTTTTTGTTTATTTTTATTTTGTTTAATTCGCCTTTAGGCTAGAACCCTCTAGGGAATCACCATTTTCTAAGAAGTCAGTTCAATTGTAGATTACCCATATCTATAATTGAATCCACCATCTTTAATTTCTTGTATTTTCTTTTATTCTAGAATTTTGTTCTTCATTCTTGATTTTTTTTTATTTGTTTCTTGATTTTATTCATATTTCCTTCTCACCTTATTGATCATACTCATTCTTTTTCAAATCTACTCTCACTTACACTTTGCACCTATTTACACACCATTTTCACTCTCTCAATCTCTTCACAATCACATTCACTTATCACTCCTTCTTGTCACGCACACAATATAAGAACCGATTTCATATTTTCTCCTATAAAACACCTTCCTCGTGGGATCGATATCTTAAATACTATAACTTGACAAGGTTGTGCACTTACAACCTTTTTTTGGTACATGTTTATGCCGCACCAAGTTTTTGGCGCCGTTGCCGGGGAAGGTGCTTAAGTAGGTTTTAATTATTTTGGTTCTTTAACTTGTGTGTTTTTTGTGAAGGAAACGCTTGGAGCTTGAAGATCGCGGATTGGAGAGCGAGGAATTGAAGATTTGTTTTCGGGTAAGTCCTCTTTCTAGTTTTTAATTCCACATCTTTAGTTAGCTTCTTCACAATTAGAGACAATTAGGACTTAAAAAAAGATTTTATTTCCGTTGACCATAATAAAATTCATCCTCCACTTTGACATTTACTAACAAGATAATAAATTCAAACAAATCCCCCATTCTCATTTGTTTGATTGTTAACCCTAATTAAAAAAAGATTTTTCTTTTCCATCCTTTTTAGTTGCTTTTAATTCATAGGGTTGCATCTCATATATAGTAGGAATTCACCAAGTGATTTGAGCATCTTGATTTGGCACACACTTAAAAATATCTTTAAGGGTAAAAACCCATAATCAAGATAAGGTGAGGGATTTCATCACCCTTTCCTTAGCCCAAAAATCACTAATTCCTCACTTCACAAACCCAAGCCTAATAAAACTCATTAGACCTTGGCCCCTAAGGATTCGAGCTCAATAAGGAACAAGAAATCCTTTAGTGAACGGTTTAAGTTTTCTCAGAATAGTTGGTGTCTAAGGCAAGGTTTAGGGGTTGCGTAAAACGCTCCGCAAGGAAAGAGGTACTTAATTGATCTTTGATCACCCTCTAGTACTATCCTTACCTGGCTAACTACCTGGGTAAAACTTTTATCTTTTCACTGTAGGAGTTTTTTGGTTAGGAGCTGGTCTAGTTGAGTTAGGCTAAACCCTAGAATTAGAGTTGATTGAAAAGTGATTGCTTTGATTTGTTTTAATTAGGATTTTTCTTTTCCTTTATCTTCTCATAAAAAATTAATTTTCTTTCTTTCTCTCCTAAAAAAGCTAATTTTTTTATTAAAAAATAATAAATAAAAAGAAATATTTTGGTGTATGCAACAGTTGATTAGGGATAATACACATCGATTAATTCGCTTTGAACCAATCATAAAAATGGAGCATCCTAATCCACCCGTTCTTCATGATATGTGCTATCCCATTAGGAATTCAATCCCCTCGTGCATTAGGCTCCCCGAAACAAATGGAATAAATTTTGAGCTTAGACCGCAATACATAAACATGCTTCCCAAATTCCTTGGCAATGAAACAGAAGACGCATATATTTTTATTTCGGAATTTGAGGAAGTGTGTATTATGATTAAAATGAGAGAATTAAATGAAGATGCGGTTAAGCTTAGATTTATTCCATTTGCTCTTAAGGATAAAGCTAAAAATGGCTGTACAGCTTACCAACAAATTTCATCTCAACTTGGGATGAATTTGTCACCGTTTTTCTTAAGAAATTTTTTCCTATTCATAAAACGGTAAAGCTTAGGAACAGCATTCAAAACTTTAAAATTATCCCGGGAGAGCCTTTTTGGAAGTATTTTGACCGATTTAAAGATCTTCTCATCCAATGTCCTCATCACGGTTTAGAGAAATGGCGATTGTGCCAAATAATTTATGAGGGATTAGATTATTCTGTAAAAACTTCCTTAGAATCAATGTGCCACGGGGATTTTATGAGGAAAAACACTGATGAAGCTTGGGAGTTTTTGGAGAGTCTTTCTGAAAAACAATACAATGGGAACAGTGCGATGATAGGGTTTCATCAGTTCCCCAATCTAAGTCTAGTGGTCTTTCCTTGGAGTCAAACATTGCTTCTGAAGCGAAGATGGCGGCGATTCTGCGAAGGTTAGAAGCTTTAGAAATTAAGGAACGAGCTCCAGCTCAAATCAATCATGTTTTTGCCTCAAGATGTCATAATTGTCAGTCTCCTACCCACGTTTCAGAGGAATGCCCTCTCCTAGGAAACAACAATTCATTAGAACAGATGAACGCTGCATTCCAGCACCCTAGAAATGATCCATTTTCTCTAACCTACAATCCAGGTTGGAGAAATCATCCCAACTTTGCATGGAATCTAGGAAATTCTCCCGGAACTCAAAACTTCACTCCCGCTTCAACCCAATATTTTCCTAGGGGAAACACAGTTCCGTTTAATTCTCATTCACAATTTCAACAATCCAATCTGCCATATCAAAATCAGTCTCCTCTTCATCAAGCTGTAATTCAAACTCATCACAATCCAGATCAGGATAAACGTCTCAATGTCTTGGAAAGGGGTTTAGAAACCATAATTAAGGCCTCTACTCAAACCACGAATATGTTGACTCAAACGTCTAGCACGATGAATTCCTTCATGCAATCCACTGGACAAATGCTCAACTCCAACACTCAAGCTATAGTTAGATTAGAATCTCAACTTAGTCAACTAGCTAGTGCCGTGAGTGAAAGAGAGAAAGAAAAATTTCCAAGTCAACCCGTGGTCAACCCTAAGAACGCAGGATGCAGTTCATCCTACGAAGCCCAAGTAAATGCAATCCATTCACTTCGGTCAGGTAGACAGGTCGATAATCAAGTGAGAACTCCTCCAAGTCAAACTCTTGATCTTGTACAAATTCCTTCTCCTTCTCCTTCTGATGATTCTATTCAACAATCACTCCCTACAGATGACCAAGAACCTGAACCCGAACCTGAGCCTGCTTTTGATAGGTTTAGACCGGTTGCTCCCTTTCCAGATAGACTCAGGTCTAGGAAACACTCTCCTCGGGAGGAGAAGATCCTAGAAACATTCAAGCAGGTTAAGGTCAACATTCCTCTCTTAGATGTAATTGAACAAATTCCATCTTATGCTAAATTTTTAAAAGAATTATGCACTAAGAAGAGGAGAATAAATGTTCCAAAGAAAGTCTTTTTAGCCGCCAATATCAGTGAAATGCTATCAAATCACATACCGTTGAAACGTAAAGATCCAGGTTCCCCCATCATTTCATGTATCATTGGTAATACTCACATTGATAAGGCGTTTTTAGACTTAGGGGCCAGTGTCAATTTGCTTCCATATTCAGTCTACCAGCAATTGGGTCTAGGTGTACTGAACCCAACAAAATGCACCTTACAGTTGGCTGATAGATCTGTTAAGGTCCCTATGGGTGAGTTAGAGGATGTTCTGATTAAGGTTGGAGACTTTATTTTTCCAGTAGATTTTGTAATCTTGGAAACACAGCCTGTTTCCAATCCCAAAGGACAGACACCTGTCATCTTAGGACGACCGTTCTTAGCCACTTCTAATGCTCTCATCAACTGTAGAACTGGTCAAATGAAGCTGTCCTTTGGGAATTTGACTGCTGATCTTAACATTTTTAATCCAGGGGACCAACCAAATAATCAGCCTCTAGAAATAAACTACATTCAGGAAAGATCAGAAGAAGAAGAAGAAGAAGAAGAGTCTGATTTGAGTTTTGAGGAAATTTTTGTTGAAGAGTTAGAATTTTTAGAAGAAGCAGATCAGGTCCTTGAGAATAATAAAACTGTGTTAAACATGTGCTGCTTTGAATTAAATTTTGAAGAACTCTTTCTTGATGAACTTAGATTCTTGGAGAATGATCAACAACCAAATTTTCAGAACTTCACAGAAGAATTGGTTGTTAGAAAACAAAACTTCACAGTACAAGAGTCTAAGTTCATTAAGAAATGCAAAATGCATGACACCAATAATACCTACCTTACCTTGTTGCAAGAATTATTGAACACCCCGAAATGCTTAAAAATTTACATTATTGATTATATCATTCTGAATTTGTTTAAAATCCGAGGAAGAATTTTCAACAGTAAGGTAGGATTCAATGTAGAACAAGAACTCTTCATGTTGAATATTTTATTCTACATTGTTTATTTTGTTTACTTCAGAATAATAAAAAGAATTTATTCTTCTCTCATTTAAGAGTTTCTTGTTCAGTTGTTAAAAAAAAGAAGAAAAAAGAAAAGGAAAAAAAAGGAAAAAAAGAAAAGAAAAAAAAGAAAAAAAAGAAAAGAAAAAAAAGAGAAAAAAAGAAGAATAAATTTTTGATTTCATCCTCCTCAGACCAAAGGTAATTGCAGATTTTTATCAGCCGACCAAATATAAGTGCTTCACTTCTTATCTGTTTTACTTTATGCATCATAGAGTTTTGCATTGAGGACAATGCAAAATTTAGGTGTGGGGGTGGGAATTAGTTATTTTTTCTACATTTTTAGTTACATTTTTGTTTTGTTTTTTTTCCCTTTTTTTCTTTAAAAAAATTATAAAAATATCGTCACTTGCCAAATTGATGGAGTTATGTAATAATTGATTTAGTTGATAAATTTGAAATTTTCTAATTCCTAGTTGGTTATTTACTTAAGTTCACCTTTTATGATAACTCTAAATAAATTTCTTAAGAAATGATTTTCAAAGTAGTATACTTTACTTAAGCCTTAACTTGGACTTTTATTTAAAATAATGAAATTTTTGCATGCTTAACTTAGAGTTGAAAATAATTTTTTTCAAAGTGTCTTGATTTACATATTTGCAAAATATATATACATATACAAAAAAAAGAATTTTTGCAAAAGAAGAGTGCGAAAAATAGGCACCAAAAAGAAAAAAACTCTTGAATTCAATGTGATTCTATCTTATAAAGCCTAAGCTGACCGAGTAATTAAGCCTAAGGAGTATTTCCATACTTAATGACCTAAGCCCATTTGGGTTGGGATTCATTGGCCCAAAACTCGTTAAATGGTCACTTAGAAAGCCCGTTAAAGTAGAAAAAATCACCAAGAAAGAAAGAGTTAAAAAAAATTATTAAAAAGAAAACTAATAAATGTTTTATAGTTGTATATATGGTCTTGGAAAATATTTTAAATCAAGCAACTTGAAAATTATTTAAAACAAAGAGTTAGCATGTTCTTTTCAAAACTTTTAAATTAAATTTCTAAGTTTGGCTTGGTTTTGTATTGCTACAATGAGAAGATTTTCTTAAAAAAATACCTTAGAGTTATATATAAATGTTTTCTTGAGTGATAACTGATTCCAATTAGATTACCTAAAAGTTATCAAGTGAATTTAGTTATTTACTAACTTCTTTAATTTGGCAAGTTGATCGAATTTTGTGGGTATATTCACTGCAAACCCTCACGAGACAACAACTCGTCCACTAGGGTAACCTAGAGGTTTAAAGGCTTGTTGTATGCGCTAAATACAACCGCGATTCCTGCGAAAATGAGTTAGGATTTTTTTTTTCTTTGCTAGAGGACTAGCAAAAGTTTAAGTGTGGGGGTATTTGATAATCATATTTTATTACAATTTTATACCCTCATTATCTATTTTACATGAATAAATATACCATTAATAATTGTTGTTAGCTTAGTTTATAAATGAATGAAAATATAAATAAATATTATTAAATGTAAAAACCCCTTAAAAATCTCTCTTCTCCATTTTTGTAGCACTTTAAAAGCCCATGGCCGGATTTTCTTTGGAAATCATTTTTATGTGAAGGCCCAAAGCCCATGGCCGGATTTGCTTTGGAAATCATTGTGTGTGAAGGCCCAAAGCAAGCTCTTTATTCCCATGACCGGTGCTGCAAACTTGGCATTTGATTTTTCAAAATCAAATCAAGACCGAACAAGCTGCTGCAGCCTTGAGTTTTTTTTTGCATTGGACTTGCTTGGAAAATAAATTGAAGATTGGGCCTTGGAAAATCAAATGAAGATTGGGCTAGAGAAGAACAAAAACCAAATTCAAAGGTGGAGATTGTTGCTTGAGGCTCAAGACAAATCCAATGACTCATATTCATTGAAGATTATTATAAATAGGAGTAGAGAGTGAGGGGTTAAGGGTGTGAAAATTTTTGTAACTCTTTTTGGAGAGGAGGGCTACTCTTAATTGAGAAAGCCTTCCAAAATTGTAACTTTTTGTTGCAATTAATAATAATAATTTTTTCACCACTTTAAATTTTTCTCTTCTTCTCTTTGTTGGATGATGAAGATGAAGATGAAGATGGAGAATTATTTGAAGGTTTGCATTTCTTTTCTTTTTCTCTTTTATTGCTTATTAGTTTAGATTTATTTCTATGCTTGTAGTTAGATTTTATTTTCTTGTTAAATAGCCAAGAGGCTAGAACCCTCTTGCCTTAGATTTATTTCATGCTTATAGAGTAGATTTATTTTCTTGTATTTAATTCTTGTAATTTTATTTTGTAGTTTAGATTTTGTAATTTATTTTGTAGTTAGATTTTAATTTCTTATACTATTCACCTTGAGGCTAGAACCCTCTTGGGTTTAGTTTTTCTTTTTGTTTATTTTTATTTTGTTTGATTCGCCTTTAGGCTAGAACCCTCTAGGGAATCACCATTTTCTAAGAAGTGGGTTCAATTGTAGATTACCCATATCTATAATTGAATCCACCATCTTTAATTTCTTGCATTTTCTTTTATTCTAGAATTTTGTTCTTCATTCTTGATTTTTTTTTATTTGTTTCTTGATTTTATTCATATTTCCTTCTCACCTTATTGATCATACTCATTCTTTTTTAAATCTACTCTCACTTACACTTTGCACCTATTTACACACCATTTTCCCTCTCTCAATCTCTTCACAATCACATTCACTTATCACTCCTACTTGTCACGCACACAACATAAGAACCGATTTTATATTTTCTCCTATAAAACACCTTCCTCGTGGGATCGATATCTTAAATACTATAACTTGACACGGTTGTGCACTTGCAACCTTTTTTTTGGTACATGTTTATGCCGCACCCCCCCCCTCTAGTGTTCTTTCCTAGTGGCATTAGGGTCTAACACCTCTCACATTCATGACTTGCATAAAGAAATCAGTATAAAGATCAATGGTAGCAATGCTAACTATAAAATGTGAGGAAATCTAAGAAGGAGGTTTAAAGAATTTAGTGTTAGTGATTATGTGATGGTCTGGATACGTCCGGAACGGTTTCCTCCGGGAAGTGTTAAAATGTTGCATGCACGAAGCGTAGGACCTTTTAAAATTCTCAAGAAAATTAATGATAATGCTTATTGTAGGCGTATAAAATTACCTATAGGTCCCACAATACAGCTCGACGACGCCAATTCAACAAACGGACCATCGAGCGACGTATCCAAGCACGACCGTTATCCCGCCAACGCCGAAGCCAAGCCATACGCAACGGAGCAGGTTAACGAGGCGACAAAGCCAACAAATCGCACCCAAGCATTGGAACGCATCCACTCGCACGCGGAATCAAACCAACGTTTCGGGGAATCACCGAGTCATCTAAACAAGAGCGAACTCGGATGAATCACGACCGAATCAAATCCGAACAACGGAGAACCGGAAACACCGGAAAACCCGAACGACGGACGAAACGACGGAAACCGCACCTAAGGGGGCTCGGCCAAGAGCCGAGCCACCCACATGTGGCTAGGCACTGTTCTGTGCACGGGGCACAGTTTCGAGCGCCTATAAATAGGCCTTGTGCTCATTTGGTTCAGAGGTGGGAAATTTTGGAGAGAGGCGAAGCCCTGCTGGATTGAAGACTCAGATCTAAACAAGATTCAAACATCGAAGGCTTAGGAGACTTGGACTTCCAGATCCGGTGCTCAGCGATCGACAACGCCAAATAAGGCAGGAGTTCGAGAGGATCGGATCTTCAGATCTACACGATCACACTCCGGATCTAAGCTTGGTTCTTAGATCCCGAGATTGAGCGGTTGTGTCCTTGGTGAAACAATCCCTCCCGGCTATTATCTCCCTTTGCGGAATAATACCCGTTATATCGTGTAGATCCGATCGGATCGAGATCACGCGGTGGTCCACGGCAAATAACCCCGGCGCAGGCAAAGAACCCACACAAAGCGAGTGACCGCAAAACAGGAGCTCGCGATTCGTTCGACAAACAAGGATAAAAGTTGTAATCTTTCTTTTTCGTATTTTGATTTTCATTGTAACCGGCTCTTATAAAAAGACCGGATCTTTTGTAACCGATAAACTGTTATCAAGAGTGCAATGACATCAATGAAGAAAGACCCGATTTTTACCACGAACAATCTGACGACCACAGTGGGAGCCACCGATCTCGCCGACGAGATCGTTGCGTCGCAGCCGCGGATCCCGATCCCGGTTGTGGAGGAGGTCGAATACGAGTTCGACCAACAGAAGTTCGAGGCGTACCTGTCGTCCTCGCCCGGATCTACCTCCTCCCGCAAGTCCAAGTCTCCAAAGTTCTCCTCCAAGAGGAAACTTCGTTGGTACGAAGAAGTTGAAGCTACCAACGAAGATCTCGCCCTGTTTGATGCCGAAGCTGCATTGGGTGAGATCTCCCCAATTTCCAACCAGGTCGGATCTACTCTGGCCAACCCTTCTGCCGCAGGGGGCGTAGCGACTCTCTCGAAGAGAGCCCGCCAAAGGCAACGTCAGCGCCTCGCGAAACAAATCGCAAAGGCAATGGAATCTGTAGACGGGATCCGTTACAACACGGATCTGAAGAGCAAAAGAGGCAAACAGCCTCAACAGCAGATGAATGGCACCTCTTCCAAGCCGCCAACAATGCAATGGGTCTGCGTCAAACGGAACCGTTCAACGCTGGAGGATCGCATTCAGAAGCGCCGCGCACTCTCAGCGCAAGCACGAGCTCAAGTTCAAGAAGCCCGTGGAAGGCTGCAGAAGGAGGTGGCAAAGAAACCGCCCCCAACCCGCCAAGTATGGAGGCCGAAATCTGAAACGGCGATTCAGGTTAAGGCACAATCGTTACAGCCTTCGAAACAGGTTCAATCTCCGGCGAGCCAACTCAAATCGCCGATGATCCCTACAATTGCTCCGGGAGATCCTGCGAAACCATCCCGAAGAAGGAGGTCAATTTTGGAACGCCTCGGTCCAATCCCCGATGAAAGAGGCAAAGCTCCAATTCAAGATCATTTGGGCCCGATGAGAGAGCCCCGAACGACTCAACATGCTGGGAGTTGCTATCACTCTCAGCATGACAAGGAGTTCAAGGCTACTTCGCGTGCCAATTTGCGCATCGAAGTCCAGAAGCTCGTCGAAGATTCACGCCCACAAAGGCGCGTTTCAAGACGCGTAACCTTTGAAAGCCTAAAGAAGGCGATTCATCCTCAGAAGGAAACGTTGTCATCCGATGATGATAACGTTATACCTGAGAAATCGTGCCAACACACGATAGGTTACTCCGATCAAATTGACGAGTTGTACTATCGTGCTGGGGGTACGAGCAAGACAAGGAAGAGAAGCCCTCGTAGGCTCGAGACTCAGTGCCCCTGTTCCAAACTCATTCGGGCGGTATTGTCTCAGTGTAATTGCACTAAGACGGTCCCCGAAAGGGTTTCGGTGTTCGAAAGGCTCAGTACCGAAACGCCAAGGCCAAGGCCTACACGTTTCCGACGAAGGAGAGTGGTGGTTGAAGGTGGAGAATTTCCAAGGGTCACCGCTAACGTGACCAGCAAAAGGACATTGGCACGGGATGATCTCGAGTCAATTCTGGGAGCATCCCGGCGTCTAACCCGTTTACAGTCTGGAGCCATCTCACGAAGGACATATGGCAGGGTTCGGACAAGATTACCTTCAGAAGATGAAGAGTCGGATGCTTGCTCTGCGGTTGCATCTGACAACACTGTATCCAGCGAAGGGGAACCCCGCGAGTCATTCATGATAAGCGCGGAACAAGTGGCCAAGATGCTCGAAGAAGCCATGGCCAAACAACAGGAGACCTTCAGGCTCGAGATGCAGATGGCCATGCAGACCATGAGGGAGATGCATGAGCAGCAAATCCAGGCACTGAGGAACCAGCAAGGCGAACCAAGCCACCGTAATCAGGTTGTTCAAGAAGTTGAGCATACGGATACGGATGAAACTCGCAATGCCGATGACCCTCCCGTCAATGCAGGGGGTGGTAATGAGGATGCCAACGAAGATACAGGTGAAAACTTGAAGATCAAAAGCCTCGAGAGCAAAATCAATACCTTGATGTCAGCTCAAGAGGTGAAGAAAACGGGCATTCCTTGTCCATACCCAAGGGAGTGGGATTCAATCCCCTATCCGGCGAAATTTAGTCTAATCAACTTCACGCCGTTCGATGGGAAAGGTTCCCCCACTCAGCATTTGATTTATTTCAAATTGCACCTGGGTGTTATCTCCGGCAATGAGCCTCTGATGGTGCGGTCATTCGTTGGCACTCTTCGTGGAGCCGCCTTCGATTGGTACCACCGCCTCAAGCCAGGTAGCGTGAGCAGCTGGGACGATATGGAGACCATGTTCCTCACCAACTTCTTCGACGACGACACCGAGATATCCATCGGAACGTTGCTCGACGAGAAACAAAAGGACGGGGAATCGGTCGAAACCTTTGTCAAGAGGTTCCGGAACAAAGCTTTGAATTGCCGGGACCCGATCACCGAGGAATTCATCCTCCAGACCTGCCACAACAATCTTTCGTTGGACGTGTTGGAAGCAATAGGAACAGCGTCGTCCAACACATGGAAAGACTTGAAGGTCAGAGGGGAACAAGCCGAACGCTTCCTCCAAAGGAAGAAGGCCGAGAGGGGTCAATCGACGACAAATCCTCCAAACTCGAACTTCGCTTCCTGTGGTAAGGGCAAGACACCTGCAGCAGCTGTTGATGCCAATCAAACGTCACAACAGCAGTCCCGGAGACAACAGAAAACTTCGGATCAGAGGCCTCAAAAAGAGTACTCCTTCAAGGACGAAGATGTTCCAGCCATCTTCAAATCCCTCCTTGACAATAACAAGATCAAGCTCCCACCGATCACGAATCAGGAGGAAGCTGACAACACTGCGGATCCGAAGTACTGCGCATACCACAGGAGGATCCTTCTGTCACGCCCCGCTTCCCAAAATACCAGGGAATCGGGACGCGAGCAAGCCCGCGACGTATTAGACTGAGGAGAGATAAGTGCTAGACCTCTTCTTCTCAATCTAATACGCTAAGCGTCTGGAAATAAAACAAAGCGAAGTCACAGGTCCCCGATCACAATCAGCAAGAATATAAAGACAACTCAGAATAAAATAATACATATCACAAATGGATAACATCCGAGACATAAAAATAAGGGTCAACATGACCTTATACAAAACTGAACAAATGAATGCTGAGGAGATACAAAAATACATCGATCAATGAAATAGAAAGAACTACAAAAGTAAGCTAAGACCATCGAACAACTGGAGGGAAAACTAAACTTCGGCTTCTTCTTCTGCTCCATCTGCTAAGCACTCCTGCTGAGAATCATCTAGCACCTGCTGAACCTGTTCTTCTCCTAAGTCTGACGTACACCAGAGAAAACAGGTGTACGTCAGGTGCATGACGCACAGCAAGACCCGACTCCACAAAGAAAATAGGAACGGTCGAATGACCAATGCAATAACAGATGCAACAGTAGTAATAATAATAGAAGAGTGGCCAAAGCGATAACATAAATAGAAACATGTGATGATAGAATAACAATAGAGGCGTGCAACTGGAATACTAACAAGCTAGATACAATCCATCACTAGAGTATAACAATCAGGAAAAATATAAACATCCGAGTAACAAGATCATACAGCTAGCCATCCTATAATCATCCACATAACAATGTCATACAACTAGATGGAATTAATATTTAAAAATCTACAACTCGAGACGTAGTACGTCGAGCGAAATAATCCAAACAAGGAAACCCTCATGTATATACCATATGTCTCAAATTACAGATAATTAAATATTAATCCTAATCTAGGTATGGAAAGAAATACAACTGGCCTACATCTCACAAGAATCCATAAATCCTAACCAAAGTGACGACACCGATTCACTTTGATTCAACAACCAACCACAGTGGCGGCACCGATCCACTGGCAACAAGTCATGTAACTAGTCATCTTATAACAGGTCACTGGTTCACATCTCACACAGAGTCAACGCTCATATTATCGGATAACTAACTGTTCGCATATCCCCCACGTGCATCAAATACATTCAAGAACCAAAGTAGCGACACCGATCTACTTTGATCTAACCAATAAATTCATGAATCAAGTAGCGACACCGATCTACTTTGATCCAACCAATCAGCCCCCAGTGGCGACACCGATCCACTGTGACTCAACAAATCAATAAATCCCAGTAGCGACACCGATCCACTGTGACTTACCAAACCAACCAATCCCAGTGGCGACACCGATCCACTGGTACGAACCTGGAAGATATATCAACAGTCTTATCCGATTATATAAACATAGACTTTCCCACCCCAACTCATCTTGCTTTTCTAAGTCAACAACACACGAGTCTCTAGGTCTTACTCAAGTCATACAGGTCATTCTAGTCATAAACTACTAACGATTCTCAATACAATCAGGAACAATAAAAGCAGACATGTCAAATACAGTAAAATAATCACAACCATGAAATGTAATCATGAATCAACAACTACGTACTTCAGAAAATAATTCCTTTCCCAAAATAATTTCTTTTTAAATATTATAAATTCTCCAAAAAATGATTCCGTTATCAAATAAATTCTTTCACTTCATTATCATTTTTTTCGAAAATACTATTTATTACATAACTATGATTTAAATCAATATTATTCATCAAACCCACGCAGATAATAACAATTATAAATTAACATAACCAGATAATTCACTAATTCATCAACAAGCCCACGCAGATAATAACAATTCATACTCTAATATATGCGACTAATTAACGACAGATATAAATAGGAATTGACGAGTCAAGAGGAGCGGAATCTTGCCTGCGAGACCGTGGGGTCTGACGATGAGGCGACGACGCCGATGCGGACGCGGTACGACGGATCTCAAGCGACGTCTGGACTACGTCGGCATATCGTCGAACAGGTGGTGTGCGACGAAGGAGAGGCGCGAGGGCAGCGAGTTCGTCGGCGTCGAGCATCGGAGGAAGGGAACTTGAGGGCTGGAGCAGATCTGGCGGTGTAGGAGCTGCTGACGGCGGTTGCTCCGGTCGATGGTCAGGCGGTAGCCGGAGGACCTCAGGGCAGCGGGCTGGTGGAGGTGAAGGCGGTCAGCAGGGAGGCTCGCCGGAGTTGGACGACTGAGGGAATCGGAGCGGCGGCTGGACTGGACGAAGGCTTGGTCGGAGCTTAGGCGTGGGGTGGAGGATGCGATGGTCGGCGGTTCGGAGACTGACGGCGCTGGTGGTGCAGGAAGCGGTCAAGGTGGCGCGGAGGAGAGGGAGACTGTGGGTTCGTGGCGATGAAGGGGAGGCCGAAGGGGAAAGGCAGAGGAGGTCAGCGGCTCTAGGCGGCGGCCAAGGGCGATGAGGAGGATGGAGCTGGTGGCGGCGCGGCGTCGAGCGGTGTCTGGCGACGGGTTCGGATCTGAAGTCGCGGAGAGAGAAAAACGTGAGGGGGCGGCGGTTTCGGTGTTTGGGAAAAGAAAACGAAAGAGATGAGAGAGGAGGAGAGAGAAAAATTAAACATATATATATAGAAGAGAAAACTAGGGTTTAGGAAAATACGAAAATAATTAATAATAAAAATAATTACTTATATTTTAAATCAAATAATTATGGAATAATTATGTACAATTAAAAAAGTACATGTTGCAGTATTACAACAGTTAATACGAAATAGTCGAAAAATACCCGTATTATATAATTAAACGAAAATAATTAATAAATAAAATATATTTACTTGTATTTAAAATCAAACAATTATGGGATAATTATATACACAGTAAAACGTACTAGTTATACTAATACGATAGATAATATATAACATTTGAAATAATACAACTAATTATACAAATAATACGTAATTAATAATACAAAGTATTATACGAAATATTACATAATAATATTAATAGTACAACATATTATTTAAAATAATATGTAATAGTACTGATAGCATAATAAATTAATTCTAAAAAATTTTACTGCACGAAATAAATTTATAAATACTAAAACCATTTAAATAAATATGTAATCAGATTTTTAAATCATAGAAAATTATAGGAAATTAAGAAAAATACAAATACTCTTTTAAAAATCATAATTAAATATTTTAAAATACCAAAAAATTATTTTAACTAGTATCAAAATTTCACGGTCCTTACACCTTCATCCCACCAAGGCCTGCTTTACTCTAAAAAATAGTATCCAGACCTTGGTTGAAGCCGGTGTCATAACGCTAGAGTAAGCCAGTCAAGAACGGAGAAACTCCAGTGGGTGCACGAGTATAAACTGTATCCCAAAACTCCGACCGGTATAAGAGTATAAACTGCTTCCTGAAACTCCGAAGAGTACATGAGTATAAACTGCTTCTTAATACTCCAATAGGTATAAGAGTCTAAACTATTTCCTTTCTTCCACGGGAAGTTCCTGGAGAGTGCCATGCGTGGTATTCTTAAGGATAACCCGATCATGCGGTTAATGCAACAATAAACCCAGTTTTGCAAAGAAAGCTGGGGGTGGATAATTCATGTAACGGGAAGTTCCCGGAAGAATGTTAAGTGTAATATTCTTAGGGATAACCCGGTCATGATGAATAAAGTGATAAACACTAAACTCTTAATTTCTGAATACTCATTTGCTGAGATGAAAGCCGATCACTTCGTTGGATCGCTTTTCCCTCACAAAACATTCAGTGGTGTTTGATGACCCATAGTCTCCACCACACAATTCCCACTTGGTCAAACCTATAAAAGTTAGGACCAAAGCCAAATTCCCCTCTCGATTCCTTCCAATGAACGAGAGGTCCACTTTCAAATCGAGCGATCAAACCTTCCTACGGTTAGGATCATCTCAAATCTCCCTTGGTCAAACCTATAAAAGTTAGGGCCAAAGCCAGATTCCCCTCTCGATTCCTTCTATGAACGAGAGGTCCACTTTTAATTTGAGCAATCAAACCTATAAAAGTTAGGGTTGCTTGAATCTTTTCGATTCTCGGAGTGGAGATCCCACTTCTAGTTTTACCTTTCTGGATTCTGGGGGTGGAGATCCCATCCCGAGTCTCCTTCGCATCTGAAGATAGAATATAAAATTCTTCCTCTTCAGCTTTGGGAGATAGAATATAAAATTCTTCCTCTCCCGCATCGGGTTCGTCTTTGCCCTAAGAAAAGACACCACCTTTTCAACCTTCTAAATCCGTGCCTCACCGGTACGGTGAATTTTATCCCAAATCCTAAGCAGGGATAAGTCTGCGCCTAACACGCGTTGCCGGTTTAGTCTTTTACCGATTGAAGAAGACACCAGAGTCCGATTCTGGGGAATTTCATCCCGAAGCCTAAGAAGGGATGAGTCAGCGCCTAACACGCGTTGCCGGTTAGTCCTTGACCGTTAAAAAGGACAAGCCTACATATTCCATATTGTGGCAGGTCGTTATTAATAACGCCATAATCCGTGCTTCACACGTACGGGGTATTTTATCCTGAAACCTAAGTAAGGATAAGTCGACGCCTAACACGCGTCGCCGGTTAGTTCTTAACCGTTAAAAAGAACACTCGCCCACATATTCAACATTGTGGCAGGCTGTTATTAATAACGCCGAAATCCATGCCTCACACGCGTGGGGAATTTCATCCTGAATCCTAAGAAAGGATATGCCGACGCCTAACACGCGTCGCCGGTTTAGTCTTTTTCCGATTGAAAAAGATACCAGAGTTCGATTCTGGGGAATTTTATCCCGAAGCCTAAGTAGGGATAAGTCGGCGCCTCACACGCGTCGCTGGGTAGCCTATTCCCACAACAATGGCGAAGTCTACGTATTCGAAGTCGTAGCACAAAGTCTAAGGGAGTTCATTCCTTTAGCGCAACGTTACATGCGAACGGATTTAAATAATCCGCATGCTAGCCCGACTCAAACGGTAGTCGGTAAAGGCTAATAAAATCCGTTTAAGGCTGGGGGTTAGCCAAAAACCCTAAAGTCAACGCCTCACACGCGTCGCCGGGTAGCCTATTCCCGTAACAAATGGTAAAGTCTATGTATTCAACATCATAGCACAAAGTCTAAAGGAGTTCATTCCTTTAGCACAACGTCACATGCGGAACGGATTTAAACAATCCGCATGTAAGCCCGATTCAAACGGTAATCGGTAAGAGCATGTCAAATCCGTTGAAGGCTGAGGATTTGCCAAAAATCCTAAAGTCGACGTCTAATACACGTTGCTGTTTAGTCTTTTCACAGGAGAAAGACGAAGTCTACGTATTCAATATCGTAGCACTAAAAGGGTTAACTCTTTTAGCACAACGTCACATGCGGAACGGATTTAAACAATCCGCATGCTAGCCCGACTCAAACGGTAGTCGGTAAAGGCTAATCAAACCCGTTGATGGCTGGGAATTTGCCAAAAATTCTATAAGTACGAGTCATTGACGCACCAATTTTACAAATTGGTCTCGTGACTCAAGTATCTGCCACGCTCCAATACCTTAAGAGCTTAAACTGTGTATACTCCAGCAGACGTACGAGTATAAACTGTGTCAAACGTCGAGCAGCGCATTACAATGAAGCCTGGACGCCGGACAACGCGTCGCAATGAAGCTCAAACGCCGGACGACGCCGTCAATTGATGATCAGTTCTATGTTGAAGCAACCAACTCGAGCTAAAAAAAATCAAGAAATCAAGAATCGGTTTCAGGTTCAAAATTCCAACAACGGTCAGACAATAAATGCAGCACCGGAATCCTCACAGGCATTCTACAAAGCACTGAATAACCTGAAGGAATCGAAGGAATCCAGAACAGAAGCCATTCCAAAGTCCCGCTACACCGACTGAAGGTTGGGACAATCACATCCAAAGTATTCCAGGCTCTTCTATAAAAGAACGAGACTGAAATACTTTGGAGGGGGTATCTGTAGGCGTATAAAATTGCCTATAGGTCCCACAATACAGCTCGACGACGCCAATTCAACAAACGGACCATCGAGCGATGTATCCAAGCACGACCGTTATCCCGCCAACGCCGAAGCCAAGCCATACGCAACGGAGCAGGTTAACGAGGCGACAAAGCCAACAAATCGCACCCAAGCATTGGAACGCATCCACTCGCACGCGGAATCAAACCAACGTTTCGGGGAATCACCGAGTCATCTAAACAAGAGCGGACTCGGATGAATCACGACCGAATCAAATCCGAACAACGGAGAACCGGAAACACCGGAAAACCCGAACGACGGACGAAACGACGGAAACCGCACCTAAGGGGGCTCGGCCAAAGCCGAGCCACCCACAGGTGGCTCGGCCAAGGCCGAGCCACCCTCAGGTGGCTAGGCACTGTTCTGTGCACGGGGCACAGTTTCGAGCGCTTATAAATAGGCCTTGTGCTCATTTGGTTCAGAGGTGGGAAATTTTGGAGAGAGGCGAAGCCCTGCTGGATTGAAGACTCAGATCTAAACAAGATTCAAACATCGAAGGCTTAGGAGACTTGGACTTCCAGATCCGGTGCTCAGCGATCGACAACGCCAAATAAGGCAGGAGTTCGAGAGGATCGGATCTTTAGATCTACACGATCACACTCCGGATCTAAGCTTGGTTCTTAGATCCCGAGATTGAGCGGTTGTGTCCTTGGTGAAACAATCCCTCCCGGCTATTATCTCTCTTTGCGGAATAATACCCGTTATATCGTGTAGATCCGACCGGATCGAGATCACGCGGTGGTCCACGGCAAATAACCCCGGCGCAGGCAAAGAACCCACACAAAGCGAGTGACCGCAAAACAGGAGCTCGCAATTCGTTCGACAAATAAGGATAAAAGTTGTAATCTTTCTTTTTCGTATTTTGATTTTCATTGTAACCGGCTCTTATAAAAAGACCGGATCTTTTGTAACCGATAAACTGTTATCAAGAGTGCAATGACATCAATGAAGAAAGACCCGATTTTTACCGCGAACACTTATGTTCTCGACCTTCCGAAGGTTTTAATATTGGTTTGACTTTTAATATTGAGGATTTAGTAGAGTACAATGACCCATATTTTAACCCTGACAACCAACTGGTTGATGAACCTACCCTTGAACCTATTTTTGAGAGCTCCCCTTTACCTCCACTTCCTCAAATATCACCCACATATACATCACATGAAATTGATACTATTATTGATGATAACATTATTTCTACTAGCAGTGGTGGTATCTGTAGGTACTTGGCACGTTGGAAAGGACGACCTGAGTCTGATGACACTTGGCTCGATAGGGGTGACTTACAAAGGCTGGATCCAGATCTTCTTGAGAAGTATGACAGCCGTCCTGATTTACACACGACAGGGTTCGAGTTCTCTCCCACCTGGGGAGAATGATGATGACATCCAGACACATGCACGAGATTTTTACCGAGTTTATCAGCGCAGGAGGCGTCTTATTTTAGCATTGTGGTTTTGATTTTTAGTATTTTAAGTTAAGTTGAATTTTGAATTATGAGTTTTTGAATTTTTAATTTTAGTTAATTTGGTAGCTAATCAGTGATTGATTGTAATTGATTACGAGAGAAATTTGAGGGATTTAGAGAATCTTCCCATTATGTATCTGCTCTTTATTTAAACACTCTTGTAATAAAAAAATGATATTGAAGAATGAAAATTATTTTTGTTAGCCTAATTAATTGGTGTGAAACCTAGGTTAATATTCGTAGCCTTCTTCTTCCTCCAGCAGTCAATTCCTTCTTCTTCCCCACGTAAACAATCCCTCAATCAAACCCAACTCATCTCACCACAATCGCCACCCACCCTCACCTTCCCAAACAACCCTCAGCCACCACCTCCTTCCTCGCCCCTCGCCCCCCCTCCCCCCCCCCGCCCCTCTTCTCCTTGCAACCGACAACAGCCAGCACCTTCTCCCCCCCCCCCCCACATTTTCCAACAGCGCCTCCCTCTCATCCCTTAGTCGCTGACCCAGTTCCCTCCTCCTCCTACTCCACGCCACCCACTCTCTTCCCCTTCCCCGCAGCCACCGAGTCTAGCTCTGTCCGACCCTCCCCTCTTCTAATCCACCGCCCCTTGAAGCCCTAACTGCCGCCCTTAGCCACCCCTAAGGCCCCCGCCTCTCCCGCTGTCGTTCGCACCCCCACTTCGTCGTTCGCACCCGTCATCGAATAGATCCGCTACCGTCCTGATTTTGTCCCCTCTCTTTCAGACCGAAGAACATAGAGAAGAAGTGGAAACTTGGGTCTGGCCTATTATTCAGACCCCAAACCAGCGTTAAGTGAACCTGATCTCAAGTCAGATCCAACCCGTACTATTCAGATCCATTGGAGTCCTTTTCGAGTCCAATTCGAGCTCAATTCAGCAGTCCGTTGGTGCATGACTGATCCTGAAGCCGAAGACGCCCAGTTCGTGATTGATTCAGATACTAGCGTAGTTGATTTATAGCTTTCTCAGTGGTTCGACTATCAGCTGTTCGAAACCGTAGACGGATATGTTGAGCGTGTGACTCATTAGATTGCCTAGAGCGTGGAGAGCCGTTTGGGAATTAGCTCGTGGCACTGACGTTTCCATCCAGATACGCCGCTTCATCCCAATTACGTAGCTCTCAAAGGAGAACTCCCGCCACTTAGATTCGGAGTTGTTACACCGTCTCCGGAGGTCCCTCACGTCGAACCGGTTCAGTCTGACGAATGTTTTGTTTTCTTTCGCCCAAGTATTTTTGGAAACGCTATTGCGTGCGTGTTATTATCAATATTAGTATTGATTGCGCTTGTGTTGTACTCAGATTGATTAGTGAACGAGTTATTCTGTTGCCAAGTATATTTACTAATCTAAATATTACAAATCAAACTGTATTAAGAGAACGAATCTTTACATTTATTTTCTGGATAATTTACAAAGGTTTGAACTTAGTACAATTGCAACTTTTGCTTAAAAACCATCGAAAGCTACATTTTATTCTTGAGATTCCTGCCTAGATCAATCGCTGATTTGGTGAAGCATTATTGTCGCTGATCTCTCACTTGCATATACATTGTTTCACATCATTCTATCTTACAACAACGTCTCAAATTATGAATAGTGAAAGGTGATATATGTGTCTGTGATATGTCTTGCTCAAAAGGTAGTCGCGTTGGATTTAAAAATTTGCTCGTGGATTAAGTATTATTTGCAAAGTGGATCAAGTATAAATGTAGTTGAAACATTTGCTCGTGGATCAAGTATGGTGAAAAATGCGACTAAAAACATTATTGCATATATAATGACTGATAAGTGAAAGAGCTCGTTTTTGTATTCCTCGATTTATTTCTTTAATCTATTGGACATAGTGAGATATATTGATTTGAGAGAGTGAATTATCTTAAAAGTGCAAGTTATGTTGGTGTTGTTCTATTTCCTACTACAGAGAACCTGAATCGTATTTGCGATTACAAACTTACAATTTTTAAAAACCCCCATAATATTGTAATTCTTTTGAAATTGCTACTCCATGAAGAATGATTTGAATTGCCACGGTTTATTACATTGCATGTTGGAGGCCTGGAGCCTTATCAATGTCATTTTTTGTATAAACTTTGGTATAATTCTTTTATAATTGTGTTTATATATAAAATTCGTTTTCTAACCTAAGCAATAAGGTTATAAGATGAACGGCAATAGAAAACTAAGATTTATAATCCCAACTCTAGGAAGCAAACATAAGTTTGGGATTTCGAGCATCATAATTTTACGGACTTCAAACATGGAACAAAACGTCATGAATCCCAGTCCCACCTAATATCAGTCTCAACTTAAGTCCAAGTCCGTGTCCCATTAGGAACCAAACACTGCCTTAAGAGTATTTGTTCTACTAGTGGCTATAGCTAGTTTCTTCATACCTTTACGTAAACCCATGGTCAAAAGCTCTTCTAACCTGAGCATCAGAGAGTTTTCTTGCCTCTATAATTTCAAAACCAGACAAGTTTCTTTCTTTACCGGCACTCAGTCAAGATATGAAGCAAATGAATTAAATAGAAACATGGAAGGCAACAAAGGAAAACTAAATAATGAAAACCACCTGCCCCAAACGCTGGCCCAATTCTCTCGACAATGGTTCGATCATAGCACATAACCTGATTGACACACGCGCGCAATGAAACGTAACAAAACCATATTATAATCCAGTCACAGGAACATGGAATAACATAAATAACAAAGAATCGCTTATATAGTTAGTACCATCTCGTACGCTGACTTTTGACTCCTCTGAGCACTCCAAGCCCAAGCAGTTTGATGAAGTTCCCGCCGGAAATTCTCGAAAACAAGCCAAAACAGCCAAACTTCGAACGTCAAGAATAATAATAATCCAAAAAAATAAAAAATGAATTTTACCATCACCAGCATTTCAGCGCATCAATCATTTATAGTAACCCAGTTCCAAGTGTTTTTCAGCATATCAGGAGACTTTCAAACCCAAGATTACAAATAAACTCCATAAAAAACTCAGTGAGGCAAAACACCAAACACCTTACTGTTACATAACAACATCAAACCCTTGGCCCCATTCCCAAAACCAATCAGACCAAACCTTCAACAAGTATAGGCTTGTCGTCATCATCACCACAACCAACATCATCAAAGCCATCCCCTTCCTTCTCTCCAACGTCGTCGTCGCCATCTCGACCGCAGCAAGCTCTCCCCTTCCCCTCCTCATCTCCACCCAACACCAAAACCCTACACCCCGGAACCTCTCCGCTGCCGACAGCCACCACATAGTCCCCTTCCACCCCCTCCACCGCTCTCCCGGCGACAGCTCGACCGCCGTCTCCGACGCCTGGCAGAGAGTCGGGGATCTCTCCGTTGGTGGGGCCGGGATCCTGGACGCAGGGCTCGAGGGAGCTCGCGGCGCGAGCGAAGGCCTCCATGATGGAGTCCGGAGGGAGAGCGCAGTCCTCGAGGCCGGCGTCTTCCAGGTCCGGCGGGCGGATCGATAGGCCCTGTTGCAGGATTTCACCCAACTCATCTGCGCTTTTCTCCATCGGAATTTTTCTTTCTCTTTCCCCCCCTTTTTCGATTAGGGAGGCGACGAAGTTTCAGCTGGCGGTTTCAGTAAGGGCAGATGCCTACCAGTCCGTCAGAACACAATTGGGATGTTCGTTAGATTGAAACTGAACTTAAAGGGCTAAACTATAAAACCGGTAATTTTTAAGAGATGATTGCGACCAAACCCGGTGGCATCACCCAGCTGCTAAAAGACCGCCTGTTTATCTATTTGTTGTAAATAAACCCTCATTAGTTCTCCTTTTTGCAAATAGGTACCTATATTATTAGAGCATCAACAGTTTCCCCAAAAATTTCTCCAAAATTGGGAAGCAAAAGTCATATTCTCCAAATTATTTTTGTTTCAACTCCAACAGCTTTCCCATTTTGAAGAATCCTGCATTTATTACAATAATAAAAATATTCTACATCCCTATTTTTGGATGCTCTTATGCATTGGAACTATCCCCATGGTTTTTTTTGTAATTACGGATTTTGTTTTATATTTATTTTCTCCTCCATCCCGTCTTGAAGAACGTGCTGCATTCATGACCAAGTTTTCCCTAAATATTTAAAGAATGCCCCAGATTTGGGGAAGACTCTCATTTTTTCCTCCTCCATCCCTATTTTGGGGAATGGCATGGGAAATCTGTTGGACAAAAAAAAAACCCAAAATTCTTCAAAAGTGAGAATACCAATCAAATAAGGAAGCTGTTGGAGATGCTCTTAGCCCAAACAAGAATCTCTAACATAGCAAGGAGGGCAAGGGGTCGCCCTGGTGCCCTTAGCTTTTTACGAACAACATTAGGTATAGGATTTTTTTCCCATAGGAGTCCCTCAAATCTTTCATATTTGAGATTTTTTTTGTTCAAAGCTTTCATGTTTGAAATAATCGCCCAAACCTTTCGTATTTGAACTAGCCCCCAGATTTTCATATCTTACAATTAATTCCCTAAATCTTTGAAGTTTTTGAAATTACCCTTTGCTAAATTTTATCATCCAAATTATTAACCACGGTAGAGATTGATTGATCAGAGATGAGAACTCCTCTCTTTTATTTTCATATATTGCTTAGATCTAATAAGCATAAGCTATTAGTCTACTGAAAGAAAGCATAGCATATCAAATTATAATCTAAGCAACATTTAGATTCATATATAGAAATAACTAAGTCAAGTAGTAATTATAGAATATTAAAAAGCATAGGTTATTAAACTATTTAAAGAAAGCAATACGTATCAATTCAAATATTCTACCAATTATTATTTACTCAAATTATTCTACCAATTATTATTTACTTGATTATACTAAGCATGAATATTAAAGTGTAAAGTGAGCAATTCGAAAACTAATTAATAACTACACTAGCTTCATCAAATCCTAAATAACCCATGAAAATTACCTACTCATATTATTGTCTAAACTAATTGCAATAAAAGAAAGCATCTATATCTATCTATATCTATATCTATCTATATTATTTTATTTATAAAAGAGAATACTCATGTCAAAGATTTCCTTTTTTACCCTCTCAATTTTTTATAACTCACAATTATATAATTATACAATTATTCGTAAAAGTAATGATTCATAACTTCTCATTAACTATGTACCTCTTCATTTTCTCAAAATATTTGGTCATTCACTAGAATATATTAATAGTATATAATGATAGTAAAATTCATAAATATATCATAATTTATTATAAAAAATTATTAGTTATATAAAATAGTAAAATTATTTATGTAATAAATAATTGAACATAATTATAATAATAATTATTAATAATAGTATAAATAGGGATTGATTCTTATGTTCTAAAAAACATTACCTTATTTGATGATTAATATCGTCTTAGTAATAAAAAATTTAGACATTATAAATTAAAATTAATTTTATTTAGGAAAATTATATTTAATAAAAAATATTTGGATCCTTAAATTTTATGAGACATACACTTTTTGTTGAAAAGTAAAAGTCTCAGGAATTCAAGGATCCAATATTTTTATATAAAAGTATTTTTAATTTATAACATTTAATTTTTTATTACTAAGATGATATTAATTATTGAACAAGGTAATATTCTTTAGAACATAAAGTCATATAATTTCAAGAAATATTGTAGTTATTTAATAAATGTTGTAATAAAATATCTACATAGTATAAATATTTAATTATATAGATTTATTTCAAAAGTTTTACTTAAACTAATGATTATATTATTATTTAATTATTATATGTTGGACCCTAGAGGGGGGGTGATTAGGGTCAAGAGGCTCTAATTATGCAATAAAAATTAAGACAAGCAAACCACAAGATTCAAATGCAATCAAAGTAAATGAGAGAGGGTTAGGAATCGTTATCCTTTGACGCGCGATGTGTTAACGAGGTTCGGTCCGCTGACCTACGTCCCCGCTCCCCACTCTCGAGGAGAAATCCACTACACACCCAGTTTGGAAGCCGGAACTTCGTCTACACAGCGATCCCCTCACGATCTCACACTAGACAGTTGATCTCAACAGATCACACTCCCTCACAGTTGATCTACACAAGATCACACTCACAAAGCAGTAACAATAGTGCAAGACTCTCTCTTTACAAGTCCCTATGGCAAAGAGAAAGAATACTGAAGCTGGGAAGTGAACACACACAAAACACAGAGAAAACAGGTTTTGAAAATTTTTCTCAGGAAGAACAGCGTCTCTCTGGTTTTGCAAAAGTTAGGGCAACTGGGAAGAAGAAGAAGCCTGGGTTTAAATAGAAGAGATAAATCATTTTAAAATCACAACTCAATCTTCCCAATTAAGAAAATAATCTCCTACACAGACTGTGCCTCAGACTGTGCCAAACACGATTAAGTGATAGCACAGTAAACAAGGCAAACGACCGTTTGAAAAAAATCTCGGTTGACCGAAAGAAACTTTCGGTCGACCGCCAGAACGTTCGGTCGACCGAAGAAGGAATTCGGTCGACCGACGGAAAATCCAGTCGACCGCGAGCAGCTTTGAAAACACAGAAAAAACAACAGAGACTTCATCGGTCGACCGGTACGGTCGACCGACAGAAAAATTGAGTTCTCGGTCGACCGCATCGGTCGACCGACAAACTCTCTGCTGTTTTCTGAGAAGTGGTCATATGTACGGTCGACCGGTCCGGTTGACCGCATTCTGATACTTCACATAAAACAGTTTTTGACTCAATTTGAAATATTTGGAAAATATTTATTTGACCTCTGAAAATTATGAAACTTTGTAAAATATTTTTAATACTAAAAACAAACTGTTTAGAAAAAGAATTTTGCAGATAGGTCCTCATTCTTATGAGAAATAGGATTTTGTGAAAAAACGCTTAAAAGCATAAGTATGAAAACGTGTGTGTGATTCTCAATAGCTTCAAGTGAAATCAATAACTCTTTGCCTACATTCTAATACTAGAAAGAGAATAAAAACTAGCTAATATCCTCACATAGAATGCAATTCTTGAGTCTTGATATAGCTTGAGTTTGGATGAAGCTTTTATATGAATTTGTTATTCTTGAAATAACATTGCTTCATCATTATGCCTCCTCCTCCTTTGGATATCATCGTTGAAGCGCATATTCCATCCAATCCTCCATGAATAGCACTAACAAGCTTGATAAATGAATTTGCTATATTTGCACTCAATAAGCCATTAGTACCGTTAATGGTGGTTGTAAAACATCATCAAAACATAAGGGCTAACAATCTTCCCCTTTTGATGATGACAACCAACCATTATATAAGAGCAAAAAGAAAATAGCTTATAGATAGGTGCTCCCCTTATCTATGAGCTCCCCCTAAGTATATGCAACAAATGAGGAGATTTCTCTCCCCCTTTGTCACCATCAAAAATGGGGTAGAGAGACATGCATGTCACACACAAAAAAATGCAACCAAAAGAAACACGCAATTTAGAACTATCACATATTGCATAGGCCCAAGCCATTTCTTATGCGATAAAAATCATCCTCTCCAAGAGGCTTAGTAAAAATATCCGCTAATTGAGATTTTGTGTCAACAAAGACTAGAGATACGTCTTGTCTCTCTTCATGGTCGCGTAAGAAATGATGGCGCACATCAATATGCTTGGTTCTAGAATGCAAAACAGAATTTTTGGAAATATTTATAGCACTTGTATTATCACAAAAGATTTTAATATTTTGAAAGTTCAAATCATAGTCAACTAAGCTTTGTTTCATCCATAAAACTTGAGCACAACATAAGCCGGCGGCAATGTATTCCGCTTCCGTAGTGGACAATGCAACACAATTTTGTTTCTTGGAAGCCCAAGAAACAAGTGAATTTCCTAAGAATTGGCATGTTTCACTAGTACTCTTGCGATCTACCTTACATCCGGCAAAGTCGGCATCACAAAAACCATATAAATCAAAAGAGGTGCTTCTTGGATAAAATAAACCAAGATTAAAAGTTCCATTAACATATTTAATGATCCTTTTAACCGTAATTAAATGAGATACTTTAGGAGATGCTTGAAAACGTGCACATGCACACACACTAAACATAATATCGGGTCTACTAGCGGTAAGAGAAAGAAGGCTACCTATCATACCTCGGTATAGCTTTTGATCCACATCTTCACCACTCTCATCCGCATCAAGCTTAACACTAGTACTCATGGGAGTAGGCGCATGCTTAGAATTCTCCAAATTGAATTTCTTAACCAATTCCTTCGCATACTTGCTTTGTGAAATGAAAATCCCATCCTTAGTTTGCTTGACTTGGAGCCCGAGAAAGAATGTAAGCTCTCCCATCATACTCATCTCAAAGTGATCTTGCATAACTTTAGAAAATTCCTTGCACAAGGATTCATTAGTAGCACCGAAAATAATGTCATCCACATATATTTGAACTAAAATGAAATCATTTTCTCTTTTTCTCACAAAAAGAGTGTTATCAATTGTTCCTTTTGAAAAACCATTTTCAACAAGAAAGCTAGAGAGGTGAGCATACCAAGCCCTAGGAGCTTGTTTCAACCCATATAAAGCTTTTTGAACCCGGTAAACATGATTAGGGAAAAC
The DNA here is from genome assembly GCA_022839385.1 of Asparagus kiusianus. Classification (NCBI taxonomy): domain Eukaryota; kingdom Viridiplantae; phylum Streptophyta; class Magnoliopsida; order Asparagales; family Asparagaceae; genus Asparagus; species Asparagus kiusianus. The sequence continues at coordinate 120,359 of BQKN01061971.1, forward strand.
ATGATCTATGAAACCGGGGGGTTGCTCAACATATACTTCATCTTCTATAAAACCATTTAAAAATGCACTTTTAACATCCATTTGAAATAGTTTGAAATTTTTAAAGCTAGTAAATGCCAAAAACATCCTAATAGATTCCAACCTTGCAACCGGTGCAAAGGTTTCATCATAGTTTATGCCCTCCTCTTGATTGTATCCTTGGGCAACCAAACGAGCTTTATTTCTAGTAACAATGCCATGTTCATCAAGTTTGTTTCTAAAAACCCATTTAGTACCAATAACACTAGCATTGTTAGGTCTAGAAACTAACTTCCAAACATCATTTCTTTAAAAATTGTTTAGTTCTTCATGCATAGCCAAAACCCAAAATTCATCATTTAAAGCATCATTAATCTTTTTAGGTTCTAGATGAGATAAGAATGCAACATTACCACACTCACTCAAAGCTTTTGAGCGAGTAATAACTCCTTTTGAAGGGCTCCCAATAATTTGTTCCTTTGGATGATTTGATGCGAATTTCCAAGTTTTAGGAAGTTCAAGTTGTTCATGTTCATTGGAGCTATCCACATCCTTTTGAGCTTCTATAGAGGGAGTATCATTAATTTGTAAAAGATCCAATCCTCCCTTAATATCATCATCATCATCTTTCCTAGGTAAAACAACTTGAGAACCAACATTAGTCTCATCAAAAGTAACGTTTATAGATTCTTCAACAACGAGACTTCGTTTATTAAAGATCCTATAAGCCTTACTTCGAGGTGCATAACCCAAGAAAATACCAACATCAATTTTAGAATCAAAATTATCATGATGATCTTTTGTATTTAAAATAAAAATTTGCAACCAAAGATACGAAAATAACCAATGAAAGGAGTTTTTCCATAATAAAGTTCATAAGGAATTTTCTTAAGCTTTGGTCTAATCAAAACACGATTTAAAACATGGCAAGCCGTATTGATGGTTTCCGCCCAAAAATATTTTGGCAAATCAAATGAGTTTAGCATAGTGCGTACCATCTCTTGTATGGTGCGATTTTTTCGTTCAACAACACCATTTTATTGTGGTGTTCTAGGAGCGGAAAACATATGAGTTATACCATGATGAGCACAAAAATTATAGAAAAATTCATTTTGAAATTCACCACCATGATCACTTCGTATTTTAACAACTTTTAAATCTTTTTTATTTTCAATTCTTTTGACATGATTAGCAAATTCTTCAAAACAATCATTTTTCTTTGCAAGAAATATTGTCCATGTAAAATGAGAAAAATCATCAATAATCACAAATACATAGTGTTTGTCTCCAAGAGAGGTAACACGCATAGGACCAAATAAATCAAGATGAAGTAATTGCAAAGGTTTAGAAGTCGATACCTCGTGGATGGATTTGAAGGAAGATTTTGTTTGTTTACCTTTGGCACAATCCTCACATATTGTATCTTTGATGAAGTGCAATCTAGGTAATCCTTTTACAAGATTTTTCTTAGACAATTTTGATATTAGCTCCATATTTGCATGTCCAAGTCTCTTGTGCCAAATCCAAGGATTTTCATCAATAGCCGCAAGGCACTTCACATCTTGATTCACTAGTTCATTCATCTCAAAAATGTATACATTAGATTTGTGATTAGCAATAAAAATAATTTTTCCATCCATACTAATGATGCATTTATCCGGTTTAAAGGAAATATCAAAACCTTTATCACTCAATTGGCTAATGCTAAGAAGATTATGATTCAAACCATTTACTAAATAAACATCTTCTATAATGGGTGAGGGTTTCTTACCAATAGAACCGATACCAATGATTTTACCTTTCTCACCACCACCGAAGGAGACATTACCTCCTTCAATCCTTGATAGGGTTGCAAATAACTCTTTGTTGCCCATCATATGATGTGAGCAACCACTATCAAGGTACCACATCTCCTTACGTCGTTGCCGTGATGTTCCCTACAAAAGATGAAGATGAAGATGTAGTAGCTTTAGGTACCCAAGTCTTGGGTCCTTGGTGGTTAGTAGTCTTGGTACCTTTGGGTACCCATATCATTCCATAAAAATCATGGTTGTCTTTAATCCTACAATGAGTAGAAATGTGTCCATGTCTCATGCAATATGTGCACACAAAATTTCTTTTGTATGCATGAGTGTGAGAGCCATGAAACCTATTTCTACCATGATGATGATAATTAGCATAAGCATGAGTGAGTCTAATCCTACCACCCTCAATTTCTAATCTCTCAATCTTTGATCTTAATTGCTTATTCTCGAAATCGAGATCTCCTAGCAATTCATCTTTTAGTGCAAGAGAGGTTGTTAGTTGTTCTAGCTTAATGTCACAAGAAGCATGCAACTTTTTAAAAGAAGAGTATTCTTTAGACATTCTCTTAAATTCAAAATTCAACTCTTCTAAAGCCATAGCTATGTCACATTGCATGTAGAAGGATTCACTTTTGGCCTCAGATATTACCTCTTGTTCATTTGCCATGAAACAAACATTGGGGTCATGAAGAGCAAATTTGGCTCCTTCTTCATCACTATCCGAATCACTTGGTTCGGATTCTTCCCATCCGGCATACATAGCCTTCTTCTTCTTGTACTTCATGTACTTCTCCTTGAGCTTGGGGCAATCCTTAGCGATGTGACCCGGTTCATTGCACTCAAAACATTTACCTACACGAGAGGAGAATTTGTTGTTAGATCAGGGATTAAATTTTTTGTTCATTCTTATGAGTCTAGAGATTCTTCTAGAGAGATGAGCCACTTCTCTAGAGAAATCAACTTCACTATCCGATGACGAAGATGAGTTATCACTAGCTCCTTTGAGAGCTATGGTCTTCAACTTTGGTGATGGCTCCTCAACTTCCCGTGATGGCACTTCCTCCTTCTCCTTCCCTTTGAGCTTCTTCTCATGGACCTTGAGCTTTCCGATGAGGCTATCGAGAGCTAGAGTGGTAAGGTCATGAGCTTCCTTAATGGCCGTAGCTTTGGGCTCCCATGCCGGAGTCAAAGAGCGAAGTATCTTGTAATTCATCTCTTGAATAGATAATTGCTTGTCAAGACCATGCAATTCATTGATGATATTAGTAAAACGGGAAAACATAGCATCAATGGATTCATTTGGAAGCATTTTAAACAACTCATAATCATGCATAAGTCTACTAATCTTAGATTCCTTAACTTGGGGGGTTCCTTCATATGTGATACATAATTTTACCCAAATTTCATATGCGGTTGCACATGTGGAAACTCTATTGTACTCATTGGGGGAAAGACCACAGATTAAGGCGTTCATGGCCTTAGCATTGAGATTGGCTTTGTGCCTTTCTTCATCGGTCATGTTCCCGACTTTGGACTTCTCTACATATTTCTTTTCTATGAGCTCTAGGATGTCAAGATCAATACAACGAAGGTAAATTCTCATCCTAGCCTTCCAATAAGCAAAATTGCTCCCAGTGAAGAGTGGTGGTCTAGTGGTGGATTGTCCTTCTAACATATGCATATTCAAAGAGGCCTCCATTAGATCTTTTCTCTAAGGCGGTTAAACCAAAAAGTAATATAGAGACCAAGCTCTAATACCAATTGTTGGACCCTAGAAGGGGGGTGATTAGGGTAAAGAGGTTCTAATTATGCAATAAAAATTAAGACAAGCAAACCACAAGATTCAAATGCAATCAAAGTAAATGAGAGAGGGTTAGGAATCGTTATCCTTTGACGCGCGATGTGTTAACGAGGTTCGGTCCGCTGACCTACGTCCCCGCTCCCCACTCTCGAGGAGAAATCCACTACACACCCGGTTTGGAAGCCAGAACTTCGTCTACAGAGCGATCCCCTCACGATCTCACACTACACAGTTGATCTCAACAGATCACACTCCCTCACAGTTGATCTACACAAGATCACACTCACAAAACAGTAACAATAGTGCAAGACTCTCTCTTTACAAGTTCCTATGGCAAAGAGAAAGAATACTGAAGCTGGGAAGTGAACACACACAAAACACAGAGAAAACAGGTTTTGAAAATTTTTCTCAGGAAGAACAGCGTCTCTCTGGTTTTGCAAAAGTTAGGGCAACTGGGAAGAAGAAGAAGCCTGGGTTTAAATAGAAGAGATAAATCATTTTAAAATCACAACTCAATCTTCCCAATTAAGAAAATAATCTCCTACACAGACTGTGCCTCAGACTGTGCCAAACACGATTAAGTGATAGCACAGTAAACAAGGCAAACGACCGTTTGAAAAAATCTTGGTTGACCGAAAGAAACTTTCGGTCGACCGCCAGAACGTTCGGTTGACCGAAGAAGGAATTCGGTCGACCGACGAAAAATCCAGTCGATCGCGAGCAGCTTTGAAAACACAGAAAAAACAACAGAGACTTCATCGGTCGACCGGTACGGTCGACCGACAGAAAAATCGAGTTCTCGATCGACCGCATCGGTTGACCGACAAACTCTCTGCTGTTTTCTGAGAAGTGGTCATATGTGCGGTCGACCGGTCCGGTCGACCGCTTTCTGATACTTCATAGAAAATAGTTTTTGACTCAATTTGAAATATTTAGAAAATATTTATTTGACCTCTGAAAATTATGAAACTTTGTAAAATGTTTTTAATACTAAAAACAAACTGTTTAGGAAAAGAATTTTGCAAATAGGTCCTCATACTTGTGAGAAATAGGATTTTGTGAAAAACGTTTAAAAGCATAAGTATGAAAACGTGTGTGTGATTCCCAATAGCTTCAAGTAAAATCAATAACTCTTTGCCTACATTCTAATACTAGAGAGAGAATAAAAACTAGCTAATATCCTCACATAGAATGCAATTCTTGAGTCTTGATATAGCTTGAGTTTGGATGAAGCTTTTATATGAATTTGTTGTTCTTGAAATAACATTGCTTCATCATTATGCCTCCTCCTCCTTTGGATATCATCGTTGAAGCGCATATTCCATCCAATCCTCCATGAATGGCACTAACAAGCTTGATAAATGAATTTGCTACATTTGCACTCAATAACATAATACTGTCAGGCAGTTAAAGATTTCCGAGACACTGTTTTACTGTCTCACCGGGCGAGACAGCAAACACTGTCTTGGAAGACAGTTTTGTCCCGGGGCTATAAATACCCCCCGAGGTTGATTTTTT